>JBBDGP010002944.1:92500-383517 GCA_037952835.1 Lithobates septentrionalis | reverse complement strand
TATGTATAGTGTATGGTGGGGGGGGGGGGGGGTATGTATAGTGTATGGTGGGGGGGGGGGGGGGGGTGTATGTATAGTGTATGGTGGGGGGGGGTGTATGTATAGTGTATGGTGGGGGGGGGGGGGTGTATGTATAGTGTATGGTGGGGGGGGGGGTGTATGTATAGTGTATGGTGGGGGGGGGGTGTATGTATAGTGTATGGTGGAGGGAGGGGGGTGTATGTATAGTGTATGGTGGGGGGAGGGGGGTGTATGTATGTATAGTATATGGTGGGGGAGGGGGTGTATGTATAGTGTATGGTGGGGGGGGGGGTGTATGTATAGTGTATGGTGGGGGGGGGGGGGTGTATGTATAGTGTATGGTGGGGGGGGGGTGTATGTATAGTGTATGGTGGGGGGGGGGTGTATGTATAGTGTATGGTGGAGGGAGGGGGGTGTATGTATAGTGTATGGTGGGGGGAGGGGGGTGTATGTATGTATAGTATATGGTGGGGGAGGGGGGTGTATGTATAGTGTATGGTGGGGGGAGGGGGGGGGTGTGTGTATAGTGTGGGGAGGGGGGTGTATGTATATATGTATGTATGTATAGTGTATGGTGGGGGGGGAGAGGTGAGAGTACTTTGAAATTCTGACATGGATGATAAAAACTTACCTTACAAGCTGGGCTCCAGTCCCAGCACGATCTGTGCACACATTCCAGCAGGGAATGGGGAGGCTCCGCCCACCTCCTTGTCCCTTCTGCTGGCAGCCAGAGGATTGGAGGAGAGCACCGGCCGGTAACATGGAGGCTCCGCCTCTGTGTCCCGACTCCGTCCTGCACTCAGACAGCTGAGCAGGAGCAGAAATCAAGCAGCGCTAAGGCGGCGCTACGGACCCGAATTCCACGGCCGCACTGATTACACAGCTTCGGCACAGGGAGCCACGGGTCTGAAATGAATAATGTGCCCGGGTCTCAGGCGGGCAGAGACCCGGGCACATGTTTCAAAACCCGTACTGTCCGGGTGAATCCCGGACAGGTGGCAACCCTACTGTCACCACCGGATCACTTCCATCTGACAGCAGGCAGTTGGCTTGTAGATTTACATGCATTTCTGACTGCTGTAGTGGCCAGGATTGCGTGTGAGTTCCTCCGCTGCTGCTGGCGTATATGGAAGGTGGCCCAACTGAAGCCAAAACTTTTTTTATTATTGGACAGAGTAGAAGGGTGAGAAGCTCTTTCAGGTTTTTACTGCTGTGTTCCAATGAACAGTGGCGTCGCTTTGGGGGTGCAGAGGGTGTGGACCGCACCGGGGTGACACCTGCCAGAGGGGTGACACCCAGGGCCGGCTGCTGGATTGCCTCCGGCGCTCACTAACACAGCAGAGCGCAGCAGGAGGCAAAACAGGCGAGACAAACAGCAGTGCTGAATAGACAGCGGGAGCAACAGGAGTTAACTTTCCAAGTTAACCAGCAGGTGATTGGTTGCTAGGACCACCTAGCAACCAATCACCTGCTGGTTAACTGGGAAAGTCAACTCCGGCTGTCTATTCAGAACTGCTGTGTCTCTCTCACATTGGAATTGGGACTATGTAATGTAAAGGGGTCCAGAGGTGGGGGGGCTGAGTAATGTAAAGAAGTCCAGAGGTGTGGGGGGCTGTGTAATGTAAAGAAGTCCAGAGGTGTGGGGGGGCTGAGTAATGTAAAGAAGTCCAGAGGTGTGGGGGGCTGTGTAATGTAAAGGGGTCCAGAGGTGTGGGGGGATGTGTAATGTAAAGGGGTCCAGAGATGTGGGTGGGGGCTGAGTAATGTAAAGAAGTCCAGAGGTGTGGGGGACTGTGTAATATAAATGGGTCCAGAGGTGTGGGGGCTGTGTAATGTAAAGGGGTCCAGAGGTGTGGGGGACTGTGTAATGTAAAGGGGTCCAGAGGTGGGGGGGCTGTGTAATGTAAAGGGGTCCAGAGGTGGGGGGACTGCGTAATGTAAAGGGGTCCAGAGGTGGGGGAGCTGTGTAATGTAAAGGGGCCTAGAGGTGAATACAGTATTAGTTCATTGGTGCTGGATCAGGGTTGCCATCATCCCTGTAATTAGTATATAGTATCAAAGTATCTCTTAGAATGGGACTTTTAAAAGGCAACCAAAGATAACAAACATATATTATAAAAATTGATTTTATTAATATCACTTTAAAAACTCCTCACATGAGGCACATGTTTAATAACAAACATTATGTCAAAATTGTTCAAGATAAAGCACAAAACATAGAAGAAGTGGTGATACCCAAAAACCATGAATGGCTGTATGATCAAAGGTTCAATAACAGCAGTAAATAGAATGGGCTAGAGGTGTGTGTGTGTGTGGGGGGGGCAGTGTAATGTAAAGGGGTCCAGAGGTGCGGGAGCTGTGTAATGTAAAGGGGTCCAGAGGTGCGGGAGCTGTGTAATGTAAAGGGGTCCAGAGGTGCGGGAGCTGTGTAATGTAAAGGGGTCCAGAGGTGCGGGGGCTGTGTAACATAAAGGGGTCCGTGAGTACGGGGTCTGTGTAATATAAAGGGATCCAGAGGTGCTGGGGTTGTTTAATGTAAAGGGGTCCAGAGACACAGGGGATGTGTAATGTAATGGGGTCCAGGGGTGTGGGGGGTGTGTAATATAAAGGGTTCCAGAGGTGAGGAGCTGTGTAATTTCAAGAGGGCCTGAGGTGCGGGGTCTGTGTAATGTAAAGGTGTCCAGAGGTATGGGGGCAGTGTAATGTAAAGGGAACCAGAGGAACGGGGGCTGTGTAATGTAAAGAGGGTCTTCCTACATTTTACCCCCATTTTTAACTGCAGTCCTATAGATTTCTATAAGGTTGCACATTTTTTTCTGCATTTTATGAAAGCGCACCAAAATCCCTGTATGCTGGTGCACTTTCAGAAAACAGTAAAATATATGTTTTACTGCACCAGGTAACACCAACCCTAGTGACGCCACTGCCCATGAAGGCAATTTTCCCCTCTTTACCTGGTTGGGTAGCATGGGGTCACAAGGTAAGGAAGTGATAGGAAATCTTTTCAATGCTGAGAGGGACAGTACCAAGAAAACTTTTATCAGTGTGAGGAAAAGTTAGAAACTTTTGCTGCATGCGCCTTCTCATCCTAATGACATACACTACCCATGATACCTTGTTCTGGTGTCACAGGGCTGGTAAGTGAGTGGAAATGTCCGCAGCCGGGTCACAGACAGCAATTAATATTTAAAACAATGCAACGCTCAGTCCATCTAGTCAGCACAAAATACCTAATTAAACTGTTTTAATACTAAGGTTATAGCAAAGGTTATACTTTTTAAACAGTTAAAACTGAACTTTAGTCACTTTATCTTTTTTCTTTCCACCTCATCAAATTGCTAATAAAATGTTTAAATAAAAGAAAATAAACATTTTGCTGTTTTTATTACATACCTTTTTTTGTGCTTCTCTATGCAATGCAGGCAGATCAAGGCCGGTGGCAGGAGTATGCAGGGTGCTTCATGAGAACATCACAGCACCCTGCCCCAGTACTCCTCTCACAAGCCCTCCGCCTAATACAAGCAGTGCATTAATGCAAGCAAAAAAGTTGCCTAGGCTTTTAAGTAGACCACTGCAGCTGAAGTGTGTAGGGGAAGGAACTGTAGAACTAGCTACAACCACAGCATATTCCTCCACACCAAATACACTATATTGCCAAAAGTATTGGGACACCTGCCTTTACACGCACATGAACTTTAGTTAATGACATCCCAGTCTTAGTCCGTAGGGTTCAATATTGAGTTGGTCCACCCTTTGCAGCTATAACAGCTTCAACTCTTCTGGGAAGGCTGTCCACAAGGTTTAGGAGTGTGTCTATGGGAATGTTTGACCATTCTTCCAGAAGCGCATTTGTGAGGTCAGGGACTGATGTGGACGAGAAGGCCTGGACCGCAGTCTCTGATCTAATTCATCCCAAAGGTGTTCTATCGGGTTGAGGCCAGTCAAGTTCCTCCTCCCCAAACTCGCTCATCCATGTCATTCGGTGGAGGGGGGATTATGGTGTGGGGGTTGTTTTTCAGGGGTTGGGCTTGGCCCCTTAGTTCAAATGAAGGGAACTCTTATAGCTTCAGTATACCAAGAAATTTTGGACAATTTCATGCTCCCAACTTTGTGGGAACAGTTTGAGGATGGCCCCTTCCTGTTCCAACGTGACTGTACACCAGTGCACAAAGCAAGGTCCATAAAGACAAGGATGAGTGAGTTTGGGGTGGAGGAACTTGTCTGGCCTACACAGAGTCCTGACCTCAACCCGATAGAAAACCTTTGGAATGAATTAGAGCGGAGACTGCTCCCAACTTTGTGGTAACAGTTTAGGGATGGCCCCTTCCAACATGACTGTGCACCAGTGCACAAAGCAAGGGGAGTTTGCTTTTCAATATTAAAAATGAATTAAATAGCATTTTTAGTTTGTAGTGCTCAGATGCAGTGTACTGTAGTTCTGCTTTAAGAGGTCCCAAGGCAATTTCTCCATGGCTTCTCCATGCAATGCCCAGTATGCTTCTGCTGAACTGATCCACACATCACTACTTACCAATTCAATACCTACTACCAAATCCTCTGTAGGCAACTACACAGCATTACTGAGCTACAAATGTATCTAAAAAGTAAATGGTAGTTTAAATCTGCAACTTTTTATTGAATTCTCCAGGGACGTGCAGTCAGGGGAGGCAGGTGAGGTAGAGCAATGAACATTTAAAAAAAAAAAATCGAGCTTCGAGGGACGTAGCTCGGTGACCTGAGGTCACAGAGACCCCAAATGTGGGGGGTAGGTAGCCTAAGTGCTTGGGGCTCCTTTGACCTATGGTTCCAGGGATACGGGGCTCCTTGTGCAGCCTGTCAGAAGCTACATACAGAGCGGCCAGTTTAAATACAAGCTGGCACACTCTGTTTGCAGCAGGCTGAGAGGATGAGCTCACAGTGCCTCTCCTCACTTCTTGTCAGAGGCACTGAGCTCAATGGACAGCTTGGAGTCTTGGACCAATGATAAAGTAGCACTGGCCCAAGCTGTCCAATAAAAATGCTGCAGTGGAGGCACGCCTCTCACCGCAGTGTCATAGAAGGGGGTGTGTCTAAAAGACACATGGTCCCTTCCAGCCCAACCCTCTTATCTACAAGGAAATAACATGGATTTATGGGTATAAAATTCACCCACAATCCCATGTTTTTCTCACACAGTTAAAGTGATTGTAAAGCTTCATTTTTATTTTTTTTAAATAACAAACATGTTATACTTTCCTCCACTGTGCAGTTCGTTTTGCACAGAGTGGCCCCGAACACCCTCTTCTTGGGTCCCTTGGCAGCTCTCGCGGCTCCTCCTCGCATCAGATAACCCCCCTAGGACAGGGATATGCAACTAGCGGACCTCTAGATGTTGCAAAACTATAATGCCGCGTACACACGGTCGGACTTTTCGTCTACAAAAGTCCAACGGACGCTGACGGACTAAAGCTGGCTGGTAATCCGATCGTGTGTGGGCTTCTCCGGACTTTCAACGTACTTTTTTAGCCTCAAATCCGACGTACTTTAGATTTGAAACATGCTTCAAATCTTTACGTCGTAACTACGACGGACCCCGAAATCCGCTCGTCTGTGTGCTAGTCCGACGGACAAAAAGCCACGCTAGGGCACCTATTGGCTACTGGCTATGAACTTCCTTATTTTAGTCCGGTGTACGTCATCACGTACGAATCCGTCGGACTTTTGTGTGGTCGTGTGTAGGCAAGTCCGTTCGTTAGAAAGTATGCCGCAAGTCCGCCGCAAGTCCGCCGAAAGTCTGCCGGAAGTCTGTCGGACAGGCTGTCTGACTTTTGTAGACGAAAAGTCCGACCGTGTGTACGCGGCATAAGTCCCATCATGTCTCTGCCTCTGGGTGTCATGCTTGTGGCTGTCAGAGTCTTGCTATGCCTCATGGGACTTGTAGTTCTGCAAAAGCTGAAGGTCCGCTAATTGCATATCCCTGCCCTAGGAGAAGCTCTCGCCCGGGGGGGTTACCTTGCCTCCTGAGTGCAGCATTTGCATCCATAGACACAAATGCCGGACTTGGCCCCGCCCCCGGCGCCCGCGTCATTGGATTTGGTTGACGGCAGTGGGAGCCAATGGCTGCGCTGCTATCAATCTATCCAATCAAGAGCCGGGACCCCCTGCAGAGAGGGATAGCGTGTCTCCGCCCAGGAGATGAAGGGACTCAGGTAAGCAAAGCGGGGGGGCGGGGGGGCCGGTCACTGCCAGAAGTTTTTTCACCTTAATGCATAGGATGCAAACACGAGGGTTTACAACCCCTTTAAGAGGGAGAATGAAAATCTGCTGCTGTTAAAAAGGTTCTTTTATAATCAAGCTAAATCATATATTATTATGCTCTGTTATGATGTTATAAGATAATAATGTATTATTTATCTATTTACTGTGAAATTACTGGTTTCAAAGTTATAACTTCAAACTTCAGCAATTTGTCCGTTAAGCCCCCTGCTTGAGTACAGTTTTTGAAAATATAGTAAATTACCTTAATAACAATATATAATAATTATTTGTATATTACTTATGGTAATTAACCCCTTGCCACCCAGGTCAATTCTGACACTTCTCTCCTACATGTAATAATCATAATTTTTTTGATAGAAATTTACTCAGAACCCCCAAATATTATATATTTATATATATTGTTTTAGCAGACACCCTAGGGAATAAAATGGCGACTTGCAACTTTTTATGTTACACTGTATTTGCGCAGCAATTTTTCAAACGCATTTTTTTGGGGAAAAAAACAGTTTCATGAATAAAAAAAAAACAAAAACTGAAGATAACCCGATTTTTTTGTATAAAGTGAAAGATGATGTTACGCCAAGTAAATAGATACCTAACATGTCACGCTTTAAAATTGCGCACACTCATGGAATGGCGCCAAACTTCAGTATTTAAAAATCTCCATAGGCGACGCTTTAAATTTTTTTACAGATGACATGTTTAGAGTTACAGAGGAGGTCTAGCACTAGAATTATTGCTCTGGCTGTAACGATCACGGCGTATGTAACCTGTGTGCATCTGGTTCTGATACTAGCCAGTGCCTCACCAGCCACTGACCTCACCGCAGGTTCCTGGTGGAGTCGTTAGATCGGATCTTTTTATATAATTAACACATATGGTGTAAATCACACAGTAAATCTTTATTTAGGATTCCAGCAACGACATAATCTATCTGTAACATTTAGAAGCTTTTATAAACTGATCTAATCTACACGTGGCAGCCAGATATTCACTGTTCTTGACTTTCTTCATTTAATAACCTTCTGCTGGGTGGCAAAGTCTTTACGTTGCAGGAATTTCTTACATTATATACATATTTCCACCGACTAATACAAATTCTTGGAAAGTGAAAGAATTTCGGTGTTCTATCAGAAAGCCGCTACCCATCAGAAAATGCAACCTTAGTGACGTTTCGTTGACGTTTCGTTGTGGCCATCTTAGTACACCCGCACTCGTCCCCAGTAAGCCTACAGTCTGACAAGACTAAATATACAGTGGGGACGGAAAGTATTCAGACCCCCTTCAATTTTTCACTCTTTGTTACATTGCAGCCATTTGCTAAAATCATTTAAGTTCATTTTTTTCCTCATTAATGTACACACAGCACCCCATATTGACAGAAAAACACAGAATTGTTGACGTTTTTGCAGATTTATTAAAAAAGTAAAACTGAAATATCACATGGTCCTAAGTATTCAGACCCTTTGCTGTGACACTCATATATTTAACTCAGGTGCTGTCCATTTCTTCTGATCATCCTTGATATGGTTCTACACCTTCATTTGAGTCCAGCTGTGTTTGATTATACTGATTGGACTTGATTAGGAAAGCCACACACATGTCTATATAAGACCTTACAGCTCACAGTGCATGTCAGAGCAAATGAGAATCATGAGGTCAAAGGAACTGCCTGAAGAGCTCAGAGACAGAATTGTGGCAAAGCACAGATCTGGCCAAGGTTACAAAAAATTTCTGCTGCACTTAAGGTTCCTAAGAGCACAGTTGCTTCCATAATCTTTAAATGGAAGACGTTTGGGACGACCAGAACCCTTCCTAGAGCTGGCCGTCCGGCCAAACTGATCTATCGCTGGAGAAGAGCCTTGGTGAGAGAGGTAAAGAAGAACCCAAAGATCACTGTGGCTGAGCTCCAGAGATGCAGCCAGGAGATGGGAGAAAGTTGTAGAAAGTCAACCATCACTGCAGCCCTCCACCAGTCGGGGCTTTATGGCAGAGTGGCCCGATGGAAGCCTCTCCTCAGTGCAAGACACATGAAAGCCCGCATGGAGTTTGCTAAAAAAACACCTGAAGGACTCCAAGATGGTGAGAAATAAGATTCTTTGGTCTGATGATACCAAGATAGAACTTTTTAGCCTTAATTCTAAGCAGTATGTGTGGAGAAAACCAGGCACTGCTCATCACCTGTCCAATACAGTCCCAACAGTGAAGCATGGTGGTGGCAGCATCATGCTGTGGGTGTGTTTTTCAACTGCAGGGACAGAACGACTGATTGCAATTGAGGGAAAGATGAATGCTGCCAAGAACAGGGATATCCTGGACGAAAACCTTATCCAGAGTGCTCAGGACCTCAGACTGGGCCGAAAGTTTACCTTTTAACAAGACAATGACCCTAAGCACACAGCTAAAATAAGGAAGGAGTGGCTTCACAACAACTCCGTGAATGTTCTTGAATGGCCCAGCCAGAGCCCCGACTTAAACCCAATTGAGCATCTCTGGAGAGACCTAAAAATGGCTGTCCACCAATGTTTACCATCCAACCTGACAGCAGTGGCGTTACTAGGGTTGGTGTCACCTGGTGCAGTAAAAAAGGTGGTATAGTGGTAGGTTAGGGTAGTATAGGGTGGTATAGTGGCAGGTTGGGGTGGTAAAGGTCAGGTTGAGGTAGTATATGGCAGGTTGAGGTGGTATAGGGCAAGTTAGGGTGATATAGGGCAGGTTGGGGTGGCACAGGGCAGGCTAGAGTGGTATAGGGCAGGTTGGGGTGGTACAGGGCAGGTTGGAGTGGTACAGGGCAGGTTGGGGGGCACAGGGCAGGCTGGGGTGGTACAGGGCAGGTTAGAACTTTATGTAGTGACACTGTGCAGTGTGCAGAGTAACTTACATAGCATGCCTCATAGGCGTAGGGCGGTTGGGGTGGCACAGGGCAGGCTGGGGTGGTACAGGGCAGGCTGGGGTGGTATAGGGCAGGTTGGGGTGGCACAGGGCAGGCTGGGGTGGTACAGGGCAGGCTGGGTGGTATAGGCAGGTTGGGGTGGTACAGGGCAGCCTGGGGTGGTACAGGGCAGGTTAGAACTCTATGTAGTGACACTGTGCAGTGTGCAGAGTATCTTACATAGCATGCCTCATGCCTGCAGATGAAGACCCAGGCGGGGCTTCTGTGTCCTCTCCTCTTTTTGCTTTAGCTGTGGGATCAGCCATAGAGAAGGAGTGTGTCGGAGGAGTAGAGGAGGCAGCCACACCCCCAGCTCCGCCCACCAACTTTGGATCACTCGGGGATATTAGACTGAATGAGGAGTGTTACAGGCAGCCTCCTCTGCACGGCTGAATGACCTTCTCGCACCGCTCCACTACAAGCAATACAGTACAGTGTTTAGCGGAGGCCCCGGTGTCACCCCTCTGGCAGGGTTTCACCTGGTGCGGGATGCCCCCCCCCTGCACCCCCATAGCAACGCCACTGCCTGACAGAACTGGAGAGGATCTGCAAGGAGGAATGGCAGAGGATCCCCAAATCCAGGTGTGAAAAACTTGTTGCATCTTTCCCAAAAAGACTCATGGCTGTATTAGATCAAAAGGGTGCTTCTGCTAAATACTGAGCAAAGGGTCTGAATACTTGGGACCATGTGATATTTCAGTTTTTATTCTTTAATAATTCTGCAAAAATGTCAACAATTCTGTGTTTTTCTGTCATTATGGGGTGCTGTGTGTACATTAATGAGGGAAAAAATGAACTTAAATGATTTTAGCAAATGGCTGCAATATAACAAAGAGTGAAAAATTTAAGGGGGTCTGAATACTTTCCGTCCCCACTGTATATATTAATACACTGCTTGCACTGACTGAATATAGAGTAAACACTGAATATATAGCCTATGCTAAATGCAGAGTGTATATATATTTAAAATACACTGCCACTAACTGAATAACCTGCCTGCTTAATCTAACTCAAGCTATCTCTCTATCCACACCAACAACACTACACACGCCCCCCGTGTAAGCAGCCTTATATAGTGTGGGGCGTGGACTTAGTCCCCCTGAGCCATCATTGGCCAAAGGCACCCTGCCTTTGGCCAATTATGGCTCTCTTAGCGAGGCTGCTGTGATTGGCCAAAGCATGCAGGCCAGGTACATGCTTTGGCCAATCATCATACAGCAATACACTGCGATCTCGCAGTGCATTATGGGGCGTTCCGCGGTGCTCGAATTTGCTGCGAACGCCCCATAATGTTCACTCTTCGGTGAACGGGCGAACCCCCGATGTTCGAGTCTAACTTATGTTCGACCCGAACATCAAGCTCATCCCTATAGCAGACATATCAGCCTGGATGTCACATCACTTCTTCAAACTCAACCTATCCAAAACTGAGCTCATAATATTTCCTCCCCCAGGTGCCGCTTCCCCTCATTTCTTTGTCAATATCAGCAGCTCAACTATCAACTTGTCCCCCCACGCCAAGATCCTAGGTGTAATCCTGGACTCTGAACTAACCTTTCGGGCCCAACATCCTATCGCTATCCAATATTTGCTGCCTCAACCTCCGCAACATACGCCCCTTCCTAACCAAGGCTCATCCACCTCACAAACCACTCAGTGTCTGCTATACACCCCTCTGCCAATCCCTCCATTGGCTGCCACTCAACCAACAAATTAAATTCAAGATACTAACAATAACTTCCAAAACCATCCACAACCTGGCCCCGGACAAGGGGCCAGGTTGTGGATGGTTTTGGAAGTTATTGTTAGTATCTTGTTAGTTGGACAAGGTGGAGATTGTGATGTTACCGCCATGCTTCTCTCTACCATATCAAATCAGAGAATGCTTTGGATTCATTACAAATACAAATACAAAGTGCTCTATGAATGGCACCCATCCCGAGCTAATGACCTTCTGCTGTATAGTGGACTGCAAGAGGCTGATACCAAGTCAAATTCAGGTACCTAAACTGCTTCCATTTAAAAAATGAATGATGTAATAATATTTAGAGAGCTGAATTTTATATCTGCCCAAAGCGTTTTAAGTATTTCAGCCCCAGAATTGGATTATTTGCAGAACACTTTTTTTTTTATAACAAGTCTAGAATTCCTAGATATGTGTGTATCAGACAGGTACCTTTAACTAATTAATTGCCTTCCAAGCTGTGGTAATTTATTTGACATTAATAGGTTGGCTTGCAATTTATTCGACGTTAAGGAAAGGGCCGTCGCGTTTAAACCCAATTTTCTCCAGGTCTATTAATTTTCTGCCAATTTATTAAGATCCCATTTAAAAGATCTTATTGTGTCACATTCCTTCTATAAAAAAGGTGACTCGTGCAAGAAACCCATCAATCATCACACTCGGTAACTTCCTTTATAAAAGAAGAAATTTATTTTAACTTGTCTGTTAAAATAACAATAGCAGAATGCATGTATTATATCTGAAGATATTATTCAAGCCAAGGTCAAAGCTACAGACACAGAAAAAAATCTGCTCGTTATATCCTGCAAGCTCAAGTGCATCTTTCTGGAAAATGTAATATTGGAAGGCAGGAGAGCAAAATAATCAGCTTTACAGAAAGACTTTGTTAGAAAGAGTTATTACTGTAACATGTGCCTGAATGCCATATTTGATGTGACTTTCACTTTTATACATGCTTCATGTTTCATAACTGAAGCAATTCCAAAACAGATTTGTATATGCTTCCTTCAAAGCATTGTACACTTTCAATTTTTTTGTTGTTTTAACTAGGAATGAGTATAGTTCTATTCTGTGTATCATTTGACCTACCTTGTAATGATGGGTTTGCATGCTGTGGTTGCAGTTTTTAGTGTCGTGGTGGATCAATCCCCCTATGTCCATGTATTAATTCACCGGAAGACATCACATATGACAAAACGCGCAGGGTGGAGCTACATGCCAACGTCCTCCCGACACAAAAATTTGCCTATTTTCCGGCTTGAAAGTGTTTTAATAATGTGCCATTGCCCTGAATGAATTGTAAGCGCAATTTTTTGTTAAATAAAAGCTGTTGCATGATTTTACACTATATGGGGCATTTGCTCTTATTCTCTTTCAGGGCTAATGTGGCTGGAAGCTGGAGCTGGTGACCTGTTATAAACCGGGGTACCCGAGGACTTTGAGAAGTAGTGGGGGAGACACAGTATACTTGGAACATCATCACACATGACTTCTCTATTATTAAGGGGTCATATTGGTTTGGCAAGCCTGCATTTGCTACCGTTTGATGGAGGCTTTGGTTTTGATTTGCTAAAGGCAAATTGACTGTGCACTTTGCATGTGCAGTTGCTCCAGAGCTCAGTAAATGACGTAAAGCTTCACTTTGCAAAAAATACCCAATCACATGCAAGGAAAATTAAAAAATACACTTTTGCTTGCACTTGATTGGATGATGGTAGTCAGCAGAGCTTCTGCTCATTTAATAACCTCTGGAGTAAATGCATTTGCAGAGTGCAACTGCACTTTCCAAAGTGCACAATCTATTTGCCTTTAGTAAATTAAAACTTTGTATCTATCCTGACACTTTTCCCAAGAATTTATGGTGAAATATCTGATTTTGCCCACACGCTTTTAACCTATTTTTTTTTAGTTTGATGTATGGATTCTGAGTTTGTATGAATTTAGGGCAACACTATTTATTTATTTATTTAGATGGTAACTGCAGAGAATACCTGCTAGTGTGTCTGAGGCTTTCATTCACTTATATAATTTTGGTTACACTGGTAACCAAATGTAATACACTAATATATTCATTAACCTAGCTTGTCCCTATTTGCTAAAGGGACTTCTTGTTCCGGGTCACACAGCATCCAACCCATGCCTCACCATTTCTTCTGTTAATTGCTCTGCCTGCTTGTGTCTGTGTCAAGTCTAATTACTGCATAGCTCTCACCTGCAAAAGCACTAGACTGATAAATCCAGGGATTGTGAGATATCTAGTTACTTCACAGGAAGTGTCAGTCCTCAGACTACAGACAAAGGTCATGTATTTTTTTTAAAATTATTTTTATTTATGTTTTGCATAGTAAAAAAAAGCACAAAACACGTTTAATCACAAAATGACCACAAAAAAAATAAAAAAAATACAGATAGTCGATGGCACAGCCAGATAGAACAGTACAAAAATCCCTCTTATTACAAAGTGGTATATGGGAAGCATCCCAAAATAATGGGGCATGACAAAACCATTGATATAGAAACCTGACAGCAACATCAATCAGATTAATACTGTATCCCCATAATGGGGGACAGCTTAATACCACAAATGGATTAACAGCAATCTGTGTAATCACCCAGGCCACATTTTTGGAAGTTTCTATCGGGACCAGGTGTAAACCAAGGCAGCCTCAGAGGTCATGCATTAACCTGTGCAGTACCATACCACATGCCTCTGAAACTTCTGAAAGAGGGATGTGAAGATTTATTCTACTATAGGCTGTGCGTACAGGGCACCGAATTACACCATGAAACTACATGATCAATGCATATCTTATGCAGGTGAAAAACACAAGGTGCAGGTGGGAAGGTTCATAGTGCCTTCAAAATTTAACTCCAGAAATTAGACAAAATGTACCCTTACAGCACGTCCCCTTGCACTGCATGCGTTAAGGTGTATGTATGGTCCAAAATGAAATGTATTAATTTCCATATGCAAGTGGTAAATGCCCATTTAGCCTAGGAGTGGAGGGATAATCTGTATTACTTACCTTATTCCTGGCTCTGGCAGGCTCCAGCGCTGTCCCCAGGCTCTGGGCTGTGGGCAGTCTATTGGTGTCATTCATGCACAGTGCAGGGCTAATGCAGGTGCGAGGTGAGGTCCTCCCTCAGTTGTCCAAGAGAAACTTGAAAACTGATCAGAATCAGGACCAGCAATGCCACCTGGCCATTGAAGCCTTGGCCAAACAAAACCCAAGCTTGTTGTTGAAGAGCCCTGTGGCCAAAGCCAAGATCATATACCGGGAGTGGAATAGGTCTTACCTTAGAGATGGATTGCTGTACAGGCGAGGTCCCTTCAAAGACTTGGAGGAGAAATGGCAACTATTCCTTTCTGAAAAACACTGCACAACAGTGTTAGAAGCCTGGCATGGCGAACATGGACATCTAGGCATAAAAAGAATGTTTCACCTAGTCAGGGATAGGTTCTACTAGCCTAACATGAGGGCAGAGATATAGAACTATTGCCACTCTTGCTTGCCATGCATCCAACGCAAGACATTACCAGTTCAAGCTGCTCCAATGGGACACCTGCAAAGTCAAGGGCCAATGGAGCTGGTGTTTATTCACTTCCTGTGCCTTGAAGAGGCCTTGAAGAACCATAGAGAGAATGCTGTGGAGGAGCGGTCACGTAGATTGAATGATCTTGCCAGGAATACGGTGGGTATTACACTTTATCCCTGTACCTCTACACTAAACGAGCATTTACCCACTTGCAATCCGCCTCATAGCAGTTTTACTGCTACAGAGTGGCAGCTGTGCGCTGGATCACGTATGTATATTATATATATATATATATATATATATATATACACACACATATATACATACACACAATACATTAACCGGCTCTTCCGGGTAGAGGGCACGCATGCGCGCAGTCGGCGGGTCGCTCCCACTGTGATCATACACAACAAGAGCCCAGCGGTGGGTAATGTGGACACGATGTCCACCAGCACCCGCCGATCATCCAACAGAGAGGCAGAACAGCGGTCTGCCAATGTAAACAAGGCAGATCGCCGTTCTGACAGGAGGGAAGGCATGGATCCTGTGTCTCGGCAGGAAGTCTGGCCTTATCCACTTCCGCCCATCGGCCGTTAAATGACGGCTGGGCGACGCGGCTCTGGTTCTGGGTGGACATCATATGACGGCCCTCTAGAACGACCGCTCTCGCACGCCTGTGGGTCAGTCTGACACACCGCTACACCAATCTCGGTAAAGAGCCTCTGACGGAGGCTCTTTACCATGTGATCAGCCGTGTCCAATCATGGCTGATCACAATGTAAGACAGACGCGAGTAGAGGAGAGCCGATCAGCTGCTCTCCTGACAGGGGGTCTGCGCTGATTGTTTATCAGCACAATCCCCCCTCGGATGCCCACCCAGGACCACCAGGATGCCGCCAGGACCACCAGGGATGCCACCCCACTGGACCACCAGGTATGCCACCCTAGACCACCAAGGAAATGCCAATCAGTGCCCAGGCAGCTGCCAAATAGTGCCCATGAAAAATGCCTGTGTCAGTGTCATCAGTGATGCCTATCAATGCCATCTTTCTGTGTCGCATATCAGTGCCTATCAGTGCCACGTATCAGTGCCCATCAGTGCCCAGCAGTGCCGCCTATCAGGCCCATCAGTGCCCAGCAGTGCTGCCTATCAGTGCCATGCATAAGTACCCATCAGTGCAGCCTTTCAGTGCCCAGTGTCGCCTATCATTGCCCATTGGTGCCCACCAGTGCCACCCATAAGTGCCCATCAGTGCCACCTATCAATGCCCATCAGTGCTGCATATCAATGCCCCCATCAGTGCCACCTACCAGTGCCCATCAGTGCCACCTATCACTGCCCATCGTCAGTACCCATCAGTGCCACCTCATCAGTGCCACCTTATCAGTGGCCATCAGTGAAGGAGAAAACTTACTCAAAATTTTAGGTCTTTTTTTATTTGTTTAGCAAAAAATAAAAAACGCCGAGGTGATCAAATACCACCAAAAGAAAACTCTATTTGTGGGAACAAAATGATAAAAATTCTGTTTGGGTACAGTGTAGCATGACCGCGCAATTGTCATTTAAACAGCGACAGCGCTGAAAGCTGAAAAATGGTCTTGGGCAGGAAGGGGGCGTAAGTGCCCTGTATTGAAGTAGTTAAAGGGCCCATTTTTTTTCTTGAAAAAAAAAATATGATTTATTTTTTATTTTTATGGTTTTTAAGTGTAAATTTGAGATTTAAGGTACTTTCGACCACAGATTTCACATTAACTGCTTCAGCCCCAGAAGATTTGACTGCTCAATGACCAGGCCATTTTTTGTGATACGGCACTGCGTCGCTTTAACTGACAATTGCACAGTCATGTGACGCTGTACCCAAACAAAATTGACGTCCTTTTTTTCCCACAAATAGAGCTTTCTTTTGGTGGTATTTGATCACCTCTGCGGTTTTTATTTTTTGCGCTATAAACAAAAGAAGAGCGTCAATTTTGAAAAAAAAAAAAAAACACAATATCTTTTACTTTTTGCTATAATAAATATCCCAATTTAAAAAAAAAAAAATTTTTTCTCAGTTTAGGCCGATATGTCTTCTTCTACATATTTTTGGTAAAAAAATCACAATAAGCGTATATTGATTGATTTGTGCAAAAGTTATAGCGTCTACAAAATAGGGGATAGCTTTATGGCATTTTTATTACTTTTTTTACTAGTAATGGCGGTGATCTACGATTTTTATCAGGACTGCGATATTGTGGCGGACAAATTGGACATTTTTGAGACCATTGACAATTATACAGCGATCAGTGCTATAAAAATGCACTGATTACTGTATAAATGTCACTGGCAGGGAAGAGGTTAACACTAGGGGGGTGATTAAGGGGTTCACTGTGTTCCCTAGATGTGTTCTAACTGTAGGGGGGATGAGACTGACTAGGGGAGGAGAGAGATTGTTGTTCCTACTTAGTATGAACACACAATCTGTCTCTTCTCCCCTAAGAGAACCTGGATTTGTGTGTTTACACACACAGATCCTGGTCCTCGCTCTGTCACAAGCGATCATGGGTGCCCGGCGGTCGCCGCGCCCGCCGGGCCCTCGCATCGGCTCCTGGCACATGCTGCCACCAGGCACTCGCATCGGCTCCGGGCACACTCTGCGGGCATGCCCGCGCCTCCTACAGCGTCTTAAAGGGCCGACGTAAGTTACTGCGGCTCGCCCAGGGGAGCCAACCTGCCACAGTATAACTGCGGCGGCCGGTCGGGAACCGGTTAAAGAGGCTCTGTCCTGCTTATTTCTATTAAAGGGTTTACATTCCTTGTAATAGAAATAAAAGTGATCAAAAAAAAATGGAGTAGGCTAGAAGTAATCCAATGTGAAAATCAATACGATTTTACAACCATACAGTGCCTTGAAAAAGTATTATTATTATTTATTATCATTATTGCTAAATTTAGAGGCAACTCTCTTCTCTTTTATACTCAGTTGTGACATGACGCTACTTGTATATCAAGACAAAATTTATAAAAAAAATTTGCATGTATGGAATTTGTTAATGCTAATATAAAAAGCAGTAAGCTAGATCCCCTGCAGCCAGCAACAATGCCCCCCCCCCCCCCCTCAGGCAACAACAGATCCCTCCAGCAACAATAACCCCCCTGCAACAAAATACCCCCTAACAACAACAGATCCCCCCATGGAACAATAGACCCCCACCAGTAACAATAGATCTCTCAACATCCAGCATTCATAGACCCTCCAGCAGCCAGCAACAATAGCCCCTCCCACAACAATAGATCCCTCCCAGCAACAAGTGACACCCCAGCAACATACCCTCCCCCCCAAGCAATAATAGACCCCCCCTCAACAATTTCTTCTCCCAAGCAACAATAGATCCTCCAGCAGCCAGCATTCATAGACCCTCCAGCAGCCAGCAACAATAGCCTCTCCCTCAACAATAGATTCCTCCCAGCAACAATCGACACCCCAGTAACATACCCCCCCCCCAGCAATAATAGCCCCTCCCTCAACAACAGATCCCTCCCAGCAACAATTGACACCCCAGCAACATAACCCCCCTAGCAATAATAGACCCCTCCCTCAACAATTTCTTCCCCCAAGCAACAATAGATCTTCCAGCAGCCAGCATTCATAGACCCTCCAGCAGTCAGCAACAATAGCCCCTCCCACAACAATAGATCCCTCCCAGCAACAATTGACACCCCAGCAACATAACACTCCCCCCAGCAATAATAGACCCCTCCCTCAACAATTTCTTCCCCCAAGCAACAATAGATCCTCCATCAGCCAGCATTCATAGACCCTCCAGCAGCCAACAACAATAGCCCCTCCCGCAACAATAGATCCCTCCCAGCAGCAATTGACACCCCAGCAACATAACCCCCCCAGCAATAATAGCCCCTCCCTCAACAATAGATCCCTCCCAGCAACAATTGACACCCCAGCAACATAACCCCCCCAGCAATAATAGACCCCTCCCTCAACCATTTTTTCCCCCAAGCAACAATAGATCTTCCAGCAGCCAGCATTCATAGACCCTCCAGCAGTCAGCAACAATAGCCCCTCCCGCAACAATAGATTCCTCCCAGCAACAATCGACACCCCAGTAACATACCCCCCCAGCAATAATAGCCCCTCCCTCAACAACAGATCCCTCCCAGCAACAATTGACACCCCAGCAACATAACCCCCCCCAGCAATAATAGACCCCTCCCTCAACCATTTTTTCCCCCAAGCAACAATAGATCCTCCAGCAGGCAGCATCAATGGACCCTCCAGCACACCTCAGCACCCCTTGTCATTAGATACATTCCGTGCTGGAGGTGCCGGAACTGCGTTCCCCTGCATTCCCGCTGAAAAAAAAAGCCGGGGGGGGGGGGGGGGGGGTCTTATTATAAAGCAATAGAAACACTTTTTAATTAAATGGCATCTTTTTTCAATCTGATAAGCGATTTTGAGGCAGAGAAAAAAAATACCTGACAATATCCTTGTCCAGTCTATAAAGATAATATTCCGCAGACAGGATAATATACCAAGTACAAGTCATTGAACATAAAACTCATCTGGATAATTGTTCTGGCGTCAGTGAAGACCATCGCTAGACTTTCATTTCACTCTTCAGCCATCACAGATCCTTGAACTTTTGTTTTCCTGCTTGTTCTGCTGATAGAACATTAATACACAAGCGGGTCATTCCATCATTTCCTGTAATGAAAATGTCCTAGAAAGTGATAAAACATTGGCATTTAATAAGTAAATTATGTTTGGCTATAAATCACAGCCTGCAGAAATCTCTTTAAATCCATTTTCCTTCCCCTGCATTAGAAAAATTACTTTTATTCATCTAAATGATAGCCACAGAGAACGCTCTTCGGGTTACACCACTGAACTTAATTAAATGCTTGAAGAAATGGAATATTATTATTTACTGGACAGTTTATCAGAACATTTTATAAAAAAAAAGAAATATAGTCACGGCGATGGCTGTTCTCATAAATCCATGGATGTTCTTAGCTGCCATTGGTCTTGTCTTTATGGCTATCATTTTATATGGGTACGAGCTCTATGCAATAATCCTAACGATATGCCCGAAGCAAAAAAAAATAGAAAATAAGCGCAGGGCCGGCATGACCAGGTAGCAGGGCTAACAGGATATACAGGGTTAGTTATGCTGGGGTTTCAGATATCAGAAGGGGGTAGGTGGCACAGAATAGGAGGGGTTTTTGGTATGTTGAGGGAGGGGTCAAGTGGTCTGTGGTCATTTGGAAGGCCATCGGACGAAGAAGAAACTTCCATTCCTCCTGCCCTTGGAATGAATATGGTGTATGGTGTATAAGTGCTCCTCTGTCCCGGAGATAACTCGGTGGAGGTGGTCCTCCGAGTTGCATTCTGGGAGAGGGTATTTATGGGACAGACGCCATATTTAGGGGCTTGGCGGTTGGGATCTTTGGAGGCCTTCTAAAATAACAGGGATTTGGTATAACGGGGAACCATCTATGGCATGGGTCTTCAAACTATGGCCCTCCAGTTGTTCAGGAACTACAATTCCCATCATGCCTAGCCATGTCTGTGAATGTCAGAGTTTTACAAAGCCTCATGGGACGTGTAGTTCCGCAACAGCTGGAGGGCCGTAGTTTGAAGATCCCTGATCTATGGTATGGGGTCCTCGGTAAGATCCCGGTTAACGGAGGTTTAACTGGGCATTGGGCATATGGTGGTATCAGAGTAGAATGTCGAGAGTTGGGATCGTCCCTGAGTCGGTGTGTTGCCACTGGGGACCTTGTGTCGTCACGCAGATACAAAAACGATTTGGGGTTCTTCAGGTGCCTTCAAAGATCAGCCACCTGGTTTAGGATTTATCATTGAGATTATTATGTTTTATTAAACAAATGTATTTTCTGGTTATTTGTTAATAAATGGCCAGTACAGCCAATTTTAATGCAAAAGGATGTCTTTGTTCTATTTACTATTGAGGGTAATAAGTAAGGGGTGTAGTAATGGTACTGTGGGGTTTGCGTCTGTCTTACCTTGGTCATGTCGTACTGTAACAACGAAGATATGGAGTGTATGTAGGGCTATGCCAAAGCGGCCTCGGCACATACTATCAGCACCGCGGTTTACAGAGCAGGGGGAGGTGAGTATGCAGCAAAGTAGCAGTTAATTAACCAATTGCCTACAGGGCACTTTTACCCTCTTCCTGTCCGGGCCAATCTTCAGCTTTCACCGCTGTCACACTGTTTTGTCGTGTTTTTTTCACCTTAATGCATCCTATTTGTTTATAGCGCAAAAAAAAAAAAAAAACGCAGAGGTGATCAAATATCACCAAAAGAAAGCTCTATTTGTGAGGAAAAAAGGACGTCAATTTTGTTTGGGAGCCACGTCGCACGACCGCGCAATTGTCAGTTAAAGCGACGCAGTGCTGAATCGCAAAAAAGTGCTCTGGTCTTTGGGCAGCCAAATGGTCCAGGGCTTAAGTGGTTAATATTCCTACTTACGGACCATTTGCCCGCATTGTACTGGGCACAGGTGGCTTGTACAGGCACAGCGATGTACCTGTATGTCACTCTCATCTTCCTGGTTCAGGGCGCATGCGCGTGTGCGCCCCTGGTGCGATTGAACACAGCAGGATTTGGTCAGCAGGTCCAGGCCAAGGATTCATGGCCAGGACCTGCTGATTGGCTGTGTTGACAAACACACAGAGCTCTGTACAGAGAAAACGAGCTGTGTCTGCTTCTTCTCCCTGCAAAACAGGGAGAAAAAAACAAACCGATCTTTGATAAAAAGCAGCACATATTACACACATTGACAATTGTTAGGCACACACTTAACCCCTTCATAAGATGTTAACTCCTTCCCAGCAAGTGTCATTAGTATAGTGACAGTGTATAGTATTATCACTAATCACTGTATTAGTGTCACTGGTGATGTCAGTGTCAATCTCCCACCGAGTGTCAGCTAGCGTCAGATTGCCTGCCGCACTATCACAGTCCCATTATAAGTCGCTGATCACCTCCATTACTAGTATACAAAAAAATATTCCAGTATATATTGTGGAGATGCGACCCCGTGTCACAGGTGCACATGAGCAGTGTATCCCTGATTTTGGCAGGAATACTAATTGCACACCTGTGCCTTGGCTTCATAATCATCCCAAGAATAGAGGTCAGGGCTCATCCTTAAGCCCCACACACACGATCGGATTGTTGGCCAAGAAAGTGTCAGACTTTTGTCCAAAGGGCGCGTGGAACTTGTCTTGCATACAAACGGTACACAAATGTCGGGCAACAAACACGAACGTAGTGACGTACTACGTGGAATTTCAGCTCTTGAGCGCCACCCTTTGGGCACCTTCTGCTACTTTCGTGTTTGGTGAGCATTGATTCCGAGCATGCGTGTTTGTACTTTGGACTTTTGTGTGACGGACTTGTGTACACACATGATACGAAAATCTGACAACAGACTGTTGTCCACCGAAAATTTACTAGCCTGCTATCAAACAATTGTTGGCGGAAAGTTGGACAACGATTGTCTGATAGAGCGTACTAACGGTCGGATTTTAGGCAATCAATTTGTCATCACGCAATTCCCTGCCGAAAATCCGATCGTGTGTACGAGGCTTTAGAGACAGCTCCGCCCGGAAGACAGGAGTTCTGGCCTAGGAGTAGGCATGTGCAATTATTTTCGTTCCGAATTCGTTTCTTTAACGAATTTCGACAAATTCGTTAATTCGGGAATATCCGAATTAACGAAAACCCGTTTAACTAATTTTTTCCGAATATTCATAAATTCGATAAAATTGGACATTCGTAAATTCGGGCATTCGTACCTTCGTACATTAGTAAATTAGTGAATTTGTAAATTTGTAAATTCGAAAATTCGGAAATCTGAAATAATAGTTAACTAATAATAACTTAACTATTAGTAATTACTAGTAACTTTTAAGTTATAGGTATTGTAATTTCCTTTCAAATTTGGCTGTTAGTGAACGTAACACATACAAATTTATCAGAAGTTATGAATGATCCGAAAAAACGGAATGGAACGTTTAATAATAATAATAAATAACAATAATAATAATAACAACGATTTATTGTTATTATTTATTATTAATTTGTTCCGTTCCATTTGTTTAGATGCAGCATTTGTTTTGGATAATTTGTAACTTCGGATAAATTTGTATTTGTTACGTTCACTGACAGTCAAATTTGAAAGGAAATTACAATACCTATAATTTAATAGTTGGTTACTATTTCAGATTTTTGAATTTTCGGGTTTTTGGATTTTCAAACTTCGAATTTACAAATTTCTGAATTTTCTAATTTACAAATGTACGATTTTACGAATTTACGAATGTACAAATGTAAAAATGTACGAATGTACGAATGAACTCATTTACGAATTTACGAATCGCGATCATAACGAATGACCCGAAAAACGAAAAAAATAATAAACGAATGAAACGAAAACGAAAATAAACAAATTTTTTGGCTGTGCAATTGTCTACCTAGGAGTCAGGAGGAAGCCAGTGCAGCACGAAGCTGCAAGCACAGGAGGTGCTGAACGTCAGGACTGACACGATTTCTTTAACTCCCATGCACCACTAGAGCTTAATCCCCCCGGATCGTTACAATATATATACCATAATTTGTACATGCTATAACTTTCACACAAACCAATCAATATACAGGCATACCCTGCTTTACATACCCTCACTTTACGTACGCTCGCAGGTACGGACACATTGGTCTCTATGGGAAATCTTGGTCAGCTTGACATGGCACTGCTTCCGAACCATAATTGACAGGGAAACCAAACTTGGGGAGCACTGAGAGGGGACCCAGGACTACAACATATCAGATTTTGGGGTCAACCAGCTTGCCTAGGTAATCGGTAATGCCTGTAAATGACTATTGCAATGCAGTACATGCATTGAGAAGTGAAAAAAAGGTATTGCTTCACTTTAAAGTGGGGTTCCACCCAAAAAAACAAACATACATAAAAAATCCTAAAAAAAAAAAAACAAAAAAAAAACATTTGGATTTTTTTTTTCACTTACCTCTAAATGCCTGTTGCTAGGTGGTCCCTCGTAGTCTGCCTGTTCCTTAGCCTGGGCTGGTGACATCACTTCCCCCTAGGCACAGGAAGGGCTCCGCTCTGCTCCCTCCCTCCTGTCAATCATCTGGGACCCATTACAGGTCCCAGGTGACTGAGCGGCCAATCACGGCGAGCGGCGCCGCTCGCGCTTTGCGCAGTGGGTGCCTGGCTGTGAAGCCACAGCCCGGCGCCCACAGTTGCAAAGCCGGCGCCGCTGAACGGAGGGGGAGACGAGCGGGGCTTCGATCCCCCGCATCGCTGGACTCCAGGACAGGTAAGTGTCCAATTAAAAGTCAGCAGCTGCAGTATTTGTAGCTGCTAACTTTTAATTTTTTTTTTTTTTTTTATGGCCCCCCCTGGGTGGAACTCCTCTTTAAGTACATTTTAGTTTTACATACATGCTCTGGTCCCATTGTGTACTTAAAAGTGTGTTTTTTTGTGTGCCAAAGACATGTAGTAGAATTAATTTTGGCTTAAATTTATGAAGAAATTAGATTTCTTAAAACTGTTTTTTTAAAAACCTTTATAAAGTAAAAAAATATTGTTTTTTTTTTTCCCCCTCAAAAATTCTGTCTTTTTTCGTTTATAAAATAAAAGACCCAGTGGTAATAAAATATCGCCTAAAGAAAGCTCTATTTGTGAAACAAAATTATCTTAATTTTGTTTGG
This sequence comes from Lithobates septentrionalis, assembly GCA_037952835.1. Classification (NCBI taxonomy): domain Eukaryota; kingdom Metazoa; phylum Chordata; class Amphibia; order Anura; family Ranidae; genus Lithobates; species Lithobates septentrionalis. Next base: position 359,265 of record JBBDGP010002944.1, on the reverse strand, counting down.
GTACAGCGTTGCATGACCACGCAAATACCAGTTAAAATGGTTGTAAAGTCAGAAGATTTTTTTATCTTAATGCATTCTATGCAATAAGATAAAAAGCCTTTTGTGTGCAGCAGCCCCCCTAATACTTACCTGAGCCCCATCTCCATCCAGCGATGTCCATGAGTGCCTCATCAGTCCGGGACTCTCCCTCCTGATTGGCTAAGACACAGCAGCGGTGCCATTGGCTCCCCTTGCTGTCAATCAAACTCACTTAGCCAATCAGGAGAGAGTGGGAGTGGGGCTAAACTGCAGCCCTGTGTCTGAATATATACACGGAGCTGCAGCTCGGGCGCCCCCATTGCAAGCCGCTTGCTGTGGGGCCACTAAACAGGAGGGAGGGGCCAGAAGCTCCAGCCAGGGACCCGAGAAGGAGGATCTGGGCTGCTCTGTACAAAACCATTACACAGAAATGTAAGTATAACATGTCTGTTACTTTATTATAAAAAAAAAAAACACAACTCTTCACAATCACTTTAACCATTTGCCGACCTGCACACGCAGATACACTGCGGCAGGTCGTCTCTCCTGCTCGATCTGACGTACCTGTCCGGCCGGCGGCCTGTAATCGTGGCGAAGAGAGGCAGAACGGGGGAACTGCCAATGTAAACAAGGCATTTTACTGTTCTGCTTAGTGACATGTCAGGGATCTACTGTTCTCAGTGATTGATTAGAACACGCTGAGGGAACACACTTAACCCCTTGATCGCCCCCTAGTGTTAACCCCTTCCTTGCCAGTGTCATTTTCTACATTGTTCAGTTCATTTTCATACCTCCCAACTTTTGAACTTCCCAATGAGGGACACTTGAGTCAAGGGCCAAACTGCTTTGCGCGCCGCGGCAAAATGTGGGTGTGTAATGTACAGAGCGCAGGGGTCGGGAGGGTGTAATGCACAGAATGCAGGGGTCAGGAGTGTTTGGAGTCTGCATTTTTTTACTACATGTACTAATTGCAGGGTTGCTGGGTGTGCTACGTACAGAGTGCAGGGTTGAGGGGCGCGCTATGTGCAGAGTGCAGGGTTGCGGGGTGTGCTACATAAAGAGTGCAGGGTTGTGGGGTGTGCTATGTACTGAGTGCAGGGTTGCGCTACATACTGAGTGCAGGGTTGCGCTACATACTGAGTGCAGGGTTGCGGGGTGCGCTACATAAAGAGTGCAGGGTTGCGCTACATACTGAGTGCAGGGTTGCGCTACATACTGAGTGCAGGGTGCGCTACATAAAGAGTGCAGGGTTGCGCTACATACTGAGTGCAGGGTTGCGCTACATACTGAGTGCAGGGTTGCGCTACATACTGAGTGCAGGGTTGCGCTACATACTGAGTGCAGGGTTGCGCTACATACTGAGTGCAGGGTTGTGCTACATACTGAGTGCAGGGTTGCGCTACATACTGAGTGCAGGGTTGCGCTACATACTGAGTGCAGGGTTGCGCTACATACTGAGTGCAGGGTTGCGCTACATACTGAATGCAGGGTTGCGCTACATACTGAGTGCAGGGTTGCACTACATACTGAGTTCAGGGTTGCGGGTGTGCTACATAAAAAGTGCAGAGTTGCGCTTTGTACTGAGTGCAGGGTTGCGGGGTGCGCTACATACTAAATGCAAGGGTTGCGGGGTGCACTACGTACTGAGTACAGGGTGTGCTACGTACTGAGTGCAGGGGTGCAGGGTGTGTTATGTACTGAGTGCAGTGTTGCGGGGATGCGCTACGTACTGAGTGCAGTGTTGCGGGTTGCGCTACGTACTGAGTGCAGGGTTGCGGGATGTGCTACGTACTGAGTGCAGGGTTGCAGATGTGCTACGTACTGAGTGCAGGGTGTGCTACTCACGGAGTGCAGGGGTGTAGGGTGCGCTACGTACTGAGTGCAGGGTTGCGGTGTGCGCTACGTACTGAGTGCAGGGTTGCAGGGTGCGCTACGTACTGAGTGCAGGGTTGCGGGGTGCGCTACGTACTGAGTGCAGGGTGCGCTACGTACTGAGTGCAGGGTTGCGGGGTGCGCTACGTACTGAGTGCAGGGTTGCAGGGCGCGCTACGTACTGAGTGCAGGGTTGCGGGGTGCGCTATGTACTGAGTGCAGGGTTGTGGGGTGTGCTACGTAATGAGTGCAGGGTTGTGGGGTGCGCTATGTAATGAGTGCAGGGTTGTGGGGTGCGCTATGTAATGAGTGCAGGGTTGTGGGGTGCGCTATGTACTGAGTGCAGAGTTGTGGGGTGCGCTATGCACTGAGTGCAGGGTTGTGGGCTGCGCTATGTACTATGTGCAGGGTTGTGGGGTAGGGTGGGGGGAGAGGGGGGTAGAGAAAGGAGGGGTGAAGAAGGAGGGGGAGAAGAAGGAGGGGGGGGGAGGGGGAGAAGAAAGGGGGGAGAAGAAGAAGTGGGGGAGGAAGGGGGGGAGAAGCAAGAAGGGGAAGAAGGAAGAAAGGGAGGAGAGGGGAGAAGGAAGAAAGGGGGGAGAGGGGGGGTAAGTGGGAGAGATCCTAGCCCTGTCTGCAGTCCCTCCTGCGGGAAGGTGTGTGTGACACTGTACCTTCCATGCAGTGCGCAGAGCCCGTTCTCATAGCGCGGTGGTCACGGAGCTGCTCCAACCAGCAGATCTCCTGCTTTCTCTGGCTGCACCTCCTGCCCGTCCGTCCTAATCTCCGGTCAGCCTTTCCAGATCAGTCCTGGGCTGGGAGGTCTTCCGCGCTCTTCTCCCTGCTCCGGGGGCCAGACAATCGGTTCTGGCCGCCCTCGTGGCTCTTCATCCCCGCCGCCTCCTGGAGTCCTCGGCTGGGTGCTGTCCCGCTCCCCGGACCTGCTGCCAGGCTCAGTCTTCATGTTCACCCAGGGCAGCACCCGATTGGTCAGGCTGCCCCTGGGTCAGAGTGCCGGAGGGGTTGGTGGAGGCAGCAGCACTGACATAGTGAGATAACCATGCAGGGAGACGTGAGCAGCGCCGGCTGAAAAAAAGCCCCGCGCCAGCGCACCCTTGCCAATAGTTTCAATGGAGCCAAGTGGTGGAACTTGTTCCGGCACTTGGCTCTGCTCCGGGACATTACATTGATTGGCCGGGACCCCGGGACATAGATCCATTTCCGGGAAGGTCCCGGCCAATCCGGGACAGTTGGGAGGTATGCATTTTTATAGCACTGATCAATGTAATAATGTCACTGGTCCCCAAAAAGTGTAATTTGGGGTCAGATTTGTCTGCCGCAATGTTGCAGTCCCGCTAAAAATCGCAGATCCCCGCTATTACCAGTAAAAACAATTTAAAAAAATGAAAAGTCCCTAAATCTATCCCGTAGTTTGTAGACACGAAACTTTTGCGCAAACCAATCAATATACGCCTATTGTGTTTTTTTTTTTTGTTTTTCTTTTATACCAAAAATATGTAGAAGAATATATATTGGCCTAAACTGATGAATAAATTCGTATTTGTATATATTTTTTTCGGATATGTATTATAGCAGAAAGTAAACTTTATTTTTTTCAAAATTGTCGTTTTTTTTTTGTTTATAGCGCAAAAAATAAAAAACGCAGAGGTGATCAAATACCACCAAAAGAAAGCTCTATTTGTGGGGAAAAAAAGGACATCCATTTTGTTTGTGTACAGTTTCGCAAGACCGCGCAATTGTCAGGTAAAGCGACGCAGTGGCACGTCGATATACGTTAGCACAATGGCAGCGGTGGGCAAATGGGCGTACCTGTACGTCCCCTTTAATTGGAGGGGCTAGCGGGCGTGCGCGCCCACCGTGTACACGTGACCCTGGGAAACGTGGACTCTATAACTGTCGGTCTCCTGGCGATCATGTCACGGAGCCGCAGAACGGGGAAGTGCCTATGTAAACAAGGCATTTCCCCGTTCTGCCTTGTGACATGACAGAGATCACCGCTCCCTGTCATCGGGAGCAGTGATCGCTGTCATGTGAGTGGAAGCCCATCCCCCCCCACAGTTAGAATCACTTCCTAGGACACACTTAACCCCTTCATCGCCCCCTAGTGTTTAACTCCTTCCCTGCCAGTGTCATTTACACAGCAATTAGTGCATTTTTATAGCATTGCTCGCTGTATAAATGACAATGGTCCCAAAATAGTGTCAAAAGTGTCCGATGTGTCCACCATAATGTCTCAGTCACGATAAAAAAAAAAAAAAAAATCGCAGATTGCCGCCATTACTAATAAAAAAAAAAAAATAATAAAAATGCCATAAAACTATCCCCTATATTGCAGACGCTATAACTTTTGTGCAAACCAATCAATATATGCTTATTGCAAAATTTTTTACCAAAAATATGTAGAATACATATCGGCCAAAACTGAGGAAAGAATTTGATTTTTTATATATTTGAGGGATATTTATTATAGCAAAAAGTAAAAAATAGTGTTTTTTTTTCAAAATTGTCGCTCTTTTTTTTGTTTATAGCGCAAAAAATAAAAACTGCAGAGGTGATCAACCAAAAGAAAGCTCTATTTGTGGGAAAAAAAGGACCTCAATTTTGTTTGAGTGCAAGGTCGCACAACCGCGCAATTGTCAGTTAAAGCGACGCAGTGCCGAATCGCAAAAAGTGCTCTGGTCAGGAAGGGGGTAAAATCTTCCAGGGCTAAAGCGGTTAAGGGGACAAATCGTTCTGGGGCTGAAGTGGTTAAAGTAGCGCAGTGCTGAATAGAAAAAAATTACCTGGTCATGAAGGGGGTAAATCTTTCCGGATCTCAAGTGGTTAATGGCCTGCTATATTTACGAAAAATGTACTGGATCTCAGGTTACTTTGGGCACATTATTCAATTACAGCACACTGTGTGTATCACTATACGTTCTAATCTGAGAGAGTGGGAAGTGGTATAAAAATAGAGCAGAAGTGCCACTAACAAGCTGGCTACATGATGTTTGTATCATTTGCTCTGAGTGTATTCATCTATCAGTTTGAAACGTTTCAATTGCATTTCTGAGCTACAGGCAGACAATGCTTTTTCCCGATATCCTAGTCTCACCCATATTCGGGACAAATGTTTGTGTAGCGCTACCCCCGCAGGAGCCGCTTGAGTATGTTTGGTTGCGTACTCTGCCTCTCAACCCCACTAACAGTCTGGCACACTTGGCAATGTCAGACCTCTCCCTTCTGTCCCCTGACACCACAAGGCCAATTACAAACACTGTACCCAGATCAACGTCCAAACAATTAACCCTCAAGGTAAACAATCCTGCACACCCACTTCATATACAGAGCCCTGAACATGCGTGTGCGTGACTGTATGGCACCAGTAACTTCAGTTCCATAGAGAAGGATGAGGCCTTGTGTCTTCAGCTAGCCACTTTTGTTGGTGCATTTAAACTCCTGAATGGCAGCGCAAATCAGTACAACTAGCATGGATAACCAAAGAATGCAGGATCTTCCTCAGGAAGGTGAATAAGGGCAATGGTGTCTGTATACAGTGTCTCTATATCTGGGTGGCCTGATGTCCCGTGGCACTAAATTGGGTGGCCCAATGTCCCGTGGCACTACAAGTGTCAGCAAGGTGACCAACAGCAATGATGTCTGTATACAGTGTCCATTCAACTCTATCTGTGTGCAGTGTCCTTGTTTCCTTCAAATGGGCAAAAGCCCCTTCACCGATCCTGCGGTCAAGGCCCAAACGAACTTTATGGAACAGGCAGACTCTTCTAGTGACCCGAATGGTCACCTCACACTGGAACGCTTCACACCGTCGATGCAGGTGGATCTGGATATGCACTTGGGATCCCCCTCTCTCAGGCTGGATGTCTCCGACCTGCTGTGGTTGCCCAGAACAACGCCGTGGACTGACCCGGGAGGCAGCACCTCTCCCCTAATTCCAGTCCCTCCCCCTGCCTCGTGCTTACTGAATTCCCTGAGATAGGCAAGATGGAGTCTTTTGTTCCTTCTCTCCAGAGTATGGTGGCTCTTGTAGTTCCATACAGTTCAATCTGAATGTGCAACTTGAGTCCTGGGACTACAATTCCCTGTATGCTTTGCTCCCTGGTGGTAATCACTCTGCTGACAGGATGTGATGACACAGAGTCTTAGCTGGCACTAGAGGGAAACAGTCTCACTGCAACAATGTTGCAGAGTGTCTTCTGATACTGCAGGTAAGATAGCCAGCTCCCTGCTACACTTGCTTATGAAAATATTTTTTTATGTATGTGTATAATTATGATTTCTAATAAGGTGGCACAGACCTTTGGTAGGCATTTGGGAGGGAAATTGTTACTGTAACGTAGTTGCATACACATAGCTCCCAACTGTCCCTGATTTGGAACAAAGTCCCTCTGTCCCTCTGTCCTCCTTATTTGTCCTGTATATTGGTCTGATCTATATAGTTGTATATAAAATACAAATTTTTCAAAAAGTGTTACTCAGTGCTAAACCTTTCATCTAATTTTTAAATTGCTGCATCTGTAAATTTCAAAAGCCGGTAAAAAGGAAGAGGACTGGTAAAAAAAAGCACTTGTGGATTTAACCAGGGGCGGCCTGTCCATGTCCATTAGGGGTGCCCAGGCGCTCCCTCCCTCTTCCCCACTCTCTATATGCAATCGATAGATTCATGCTATGCATGAATCTATCCATGACCGCTGTGGCCGCCCCCTATTTATGTGCCTGGCCCCTTTCAGGGTACCGGGTGCATGAAATACAGTGGCCAGGGTTTTCTTTGAATCACCTGATTAGAGCCAGAGGCTTCAATAGGCTTCAAAATAAGGTGGGCTCGGGTCGCAGAGGATGCGTCCGGAGCCCACCCCGGTGTGTTGCAACAGCGAATGAATATTCGCTTTTACAACACTGATCCTCCTCCTGGCCAATCGGGAAGCAGGTCTGATACCCGTCACCCGTTTGGGTGAAAGGACAGGCGATCCTATTGGGTGCCTAAGAGGAGGGGAGGAGACGCACAGCAGAAGCAAGGAGGAGAAGAGCCGTCCGGTCCCCGCCAATGACTGGATGCCTGATCCCCGTCGCTGCTCTTCGGATGCCCACCGATGCCCCCTGCCTAAATGGGGAAAGTGCTTGTGGACCGACCGGCGGACAGCGGGGGGGTGTTTGAGTTGCCGCCAGGGGGGGGGGGAGTCGGTTGTTTGCCACCCCCCCAAACAAAAAGCCAACAGCTGCCACTGGATTTAACTAATCCTTTTTTTTGTATACTTCTCCTTTAACGGGCATGGCAGGAAGAGTGTCCTATGACTATATACCTTTGCTAATAGGTGTCTCTCATTCCCATCTCAAAAAGTTGAGAGGTATGCATATAAACAGCCAAAGGGCAACTGTTTCCCGAGAGATCCATTAGATTTTTAAAGCGTATCTAAGGCCAAAAACAAAGTGTAATATTGCAGCTTACCAGTGTCGGCTGTGTAGCAGGTGCCTACCCGCCCCAAAACATCCCGCTGCTACTGCTGGACACAAGGCAGCAGCACTAACAGGCTGTAAGAGACACAGAAACAGCCTGTCACAGATATCTCCCCCTTCCTCTCCTCCCCACACTGCTGTTACAAGAGCGGCACCTGTGTAGCCAGCTCAGCATGTCGATGTTAGCCACACACAGGGCCAATGCCAAGGAGTTTAGGAAGGACTACAGAAGTAGAGCATCTTGGGACATATAGTCCAGAAGACAGGCAGCCCCATGCAATCCCAGTGGGGCAGACTACATACCCCAGCATGCCCCAGGGGAGTGGAGAAGTCAAGCCCAGGGAAGAACACCACAAGGCTGCTTGGAAGCAGGGGAGATACCACAAAGCAAGGGAGAAGACCGGGCGCAGGAGAAGGGTGCTGCTCTTCAGGGTCGGTGTGACTGCTTCCCCACCAACAGCTCCACGGACATCTTGCCAGCTGAGGAACTCCAGGTCATCTCCAGGCGCATCTGTACAGATGTCGTGCAGTGTTCCAGTTGGCAGGTAGCCAGTCTGGCAACCTGAAAGAGCCTGTTTCAAGGACATCTCTTCCTTTGGCCTTCTTGTTGCAGGATTGGCGAGCGGGCACTTGCCCATCTTCTCATAACAAAGGACACTGCATGCAGACACCATTATCTTGTCACATTAACTAAACTAGAGAGACCTTGTGCTACACTTATTGTTTGATGAGCAGAGACAGGGTTCCTCCTGCTTGCCAGAACTCCACAAGTATACTTTGCATCGCCCTGCCTGCCAGGACACCTTAAGCATACGTTATTCCACCCTGCTTGTCAGAACACCTGAAGTGCACCACCAAAGAGCTAGCTGAAGACGCAAGGCCCTCCTTTCTTCTGAGAGACTACAACATATTCCTCTCACAAGGAACTAAAGCCATTGGTGTCATAAGGGCCAATACCTTCACCCAGGACTCTGTCTACAAAATGATGGGTCTAATAACTAAAAGGTTAAATTATTTGAGTTGAACTCAATACAGTTGGGACTGTGGCGTCGGGGAATAGAAGGGAGAGGGCTGACATAAGATAAGGTAATTTCTCTGCCCTCCTCCTGCCTGGACCCATAGAGATTAAATTCAGCAGAATTGTTGGTTCTGAGTAAGTGTTCACAACATACTGTAATCAGTTATCGTTTTTTTTTTTTATTGTCTCTGCTTTCAGGGTTATTTGCCTTACTGAGTTCCCTGAAAGTAACCAGTTTATATTGATGAATTTCATTGCTAGTGATCCTCTCAGTGAAGGAGATTCAACTGATTTATTTGGGCTACATTTTACTATTACTTGTTTATGTCATTCCTGTTTTCTTTATGCTACAAAGTCTCTTAGTAAAATTAAGTTTGGGTTAACTACAACTTGTGTCCATTTCAGTGACCGCCCGTAATGCAGGGTGCAAGGGCGCCGCCCCCCTAATCCATGCATTCAGCCCCCTAATCTACATGAAGGGCACCGGACGCATAGATTCCAATGGGTTTTTTTTAAGCACATGATTAGAGCCAGAGGTTTTATTAGGTTTAAAAAAAAGGGTGGGCTTGGGGGCAGAGCACTGCGCCCTGAGTCCACCCAGTTGTGTTACAATAGCAAATTTATATTTGCTATTGTCTTCCTGATTCTCCTCCTGGCCAATCAGGATGCTGTTCTCCTCCCGGCCAATCAGGAGACCTGTCAGTCGGTTGGCCGACAGGAGAAGTGATCCTATTGGCCGCCTAGGAAGAGGAGGAAGGAGGAGACGCACGGCGGAAGCTGATGTCGGACAACACGACCGACCGAGGGGGGAGGGGTTGCCTGTGGGTGCATTGTTTGCCCCCCCTCAAAAAAAAATATACCATCAGCCACCACTGGTCCATTTACTATTGTGTTCATAATAATGTTTGTTTCCCAGGTGTGCTAGAGGGGCTCAGACTGTTCTTGGGGTTGGGAGGCAGAGCAAGGAACCTAATATACTCAAGCGGCTCCTTCGAAGGTGGCGCTACAGCTGCATTAGCGAACAAAAAGAAGTTAATGGCACTTTTTTGGCATCCAATTAATAGAACACAGATAGATAAAATCAGAAGTATTTATTGTCACAAAAATCCTTCAAATATACACAATAAAACTGTTAAAAAAAATATATACACAATAAAATATATAGGCTGATACTATAGCACAGTAACTTATATCACATAGATTACATATAGTATAGTACTTGATGTAGGTATCCAAAATCATTTAATATATGAGGGATGCTCCCGTCTCATCTTTCTCCAGTGGAGGGAAACTATTTATATCTATGAAGAATATATTAAAAATTACAACCCAAATCATATAATTACAGACATGTATGGTAGTATGACATAATTCCCACTTATAGACAGAGGGTGATCTTACATCATGTCAGCCAGACATATAAACATGAATAGTCTCCCTCATCTGTGTCGGAAGTATCCCACATATATTATATGATTTTAGATACCTGCATCAAGTGCTTTACTATATATGCAATGTGGGAAACAGTAATGGAGATGTGACCTTGAGTGGTGTAACTTACTATGCTATTATAAGGACCCAGACCTGAACCTGCAACCTCTGCTATTTCTGGCAGTAGCTCTTCTTGCTGAGCCACCTGAGATGTTAGACAGCTCCCTGTCTGGTTTCTTAGATAACCTTGCCTTGTGTCTTAATTCTCTTGAACTCTAAACCCTTTACCCTTCCCATGAACTTCCTATTTAAGCCATGCCTTTGCATTTCCTGTTTGCCAGATTGTTGTGCTCACTCCAGCCAATATCACACTCTTGTCACTTCCACTACCATCCGTATCTTCGCTATTTTTTGTTACCGACTTTTATCTTGTTCCTCGACTAATCTTCTGCTCGATCAGAACCTGCAACCACTTATTACTGGTCTTTGGCTTGTTCCCCAACTACGCTTCTGCTTGATCCCAACCTGAAACCACTTGTTACTGCCCTTTGACTTGTTTACTGCCTACACTTCTGATTGATCCCTATCTGCTACATCCGTTACTGAACCCCAGCTTGCTCACCTCTTATTGGGGTGATTCTGAGGTCCACGACATAGCAAAACCATCTCCACCATCAGAAGCTCTGGTGAATACCAGTTAGCACCTTAGAGCCCACATCTGATGTTCTCTATATGTGTTCTATTAATGGAATGCCTGAAAAGTCCCAAACATTTCTATTTGTTTATTCCAAAGGGATGTTGGCACTCCTATTCGTATAGGGTCACCCCTTTTTAAATATTAGTGGCTGCATTTGTTTTCTTTTTTTCAGGCTTCTTTCCCTTATTGTTTACCAGGTAATTCTGCAAATACCACAGTTCCTGTCCCTTCACGTCTGTGACAATAACAAGGTCTGATGAACTCCAAATTGATTAAGGAGGATGCAGAGTTGTATTGGACTTATTTTTCCAAAATTCACCAGCCACAACAAAATCATTCTATTGAACAGTCAGTTTCAGGCATAAAGCAGGCTGTCATAAATCACATTACAAAATTCTGGTCACAGCACCTCTGGGAGGATACAGGTCCAGGTCATTAAACCCATTAGCAGGATATCTTATAAGCAAGTAGACATTTGCGGTTAATTTAGTTCTGAATTAATATTCGGACACCTTTTTCGTTATTCGGAGATTCAGATATATCCGAATACCCGAATTACAATATAAACAAATTTTACTGAATGCTCCAAATAACTCAACAAAATTTGTCCGAATTTCGGACTGAAATTCGAATCGAATTTTACATCGAACTCCAGTCGAAATTCTAACTTTACATATATTGCTGAAATCAAAGACTTTGTATGTTATTAGAGTACCATTTCAAAATAATGCTGTTTTTGTTAAGCCAAAGGTGATTTAAAGAGTCATTGTAATCATTTGATAAAGATTTTTCTTTCGTTTGTTCACTTTGCCACATTGGAATCAAAAAAAAAAAAAATCTAAAGTTTTCAAAATGACCGATTCAAAATTTATCGATTTGAACGTTTCGAAACAAAAAAAAAAAAATTCGAAGAAAATTCAAAAAAGACATAAAACGAATTCCGAACACAAACTGCATGAACCAACTGAATTTAACGAAACTAAATAACTAGATTAACTGATCGAAATGAAAGAAAAACAATGTTTTCATTACGCACATGTCTATAAGCAAGCCTGCTAATAGCCATGATAACATGGCTATGTCATAAAACCTTTGGCCCTTAACAGACCTTAATGCCTGCCACAAATATTTTAGCACGGTAGATAAAAAAAATGTTTACGTTTTTTTCAACTGCCAGAACTTGAAACGTATTCTTATTCCATAAATCCTTGTATGATAAAATTACATTCATAACAAGTGTCTAACCAAATGTAAAAGAATATAACCATGTCAATGCTATAACGCCCAAGAGGTGGGTACACATTACATTTCCAAAGAAGGGCACACTATATCAATATCATGTCTGATGTCTACTGAACCGTCATTTCTTCTGTGTAATAATTTCCTGTCAGACTGTAAACATGTATAATCAACCACTGCAGCACTCAAACAACTACCCCTCGTTTCTTGTCATTGGGTGGAGGTTGGCTCAGCGACATTCACAAGACCAGTGGTGGTCAACTTGAAGATTATAGAGGGCCTCAAGTGTGGCCCCCAGCACTGCCAGAGGGCCGCACAATATAGCAGTGTATTTTTGCACCTCAATGCCCAAAAAAATGTTGGTCCTGCTGCATTTTTGAAGCATATCACAATACACGCTGAAGAAGTTAGCGTACAATGGTCCCCAACATTGTTGTCAGTGCATTAATAGCCCCCAGCATTGTTATCAATGATTACAATAATAACCCCCAACATTGGCATCAGTGAATGCAATAATAACCCCAGACATTGGTGTCAGTGGATGCAAAAATATACCTTAGCACTGATATTAGTGAGTGCAATAATACTCCCAATATTGGTGTCATTGGATGCCAAAATAACCTCCAACATTGGTGTCAATAGATTCAATATTAGCCCCCGATATTGGTTTAAGTGGATGTAATAATAACCCCCAACATTGGTGTCAGTGGACACAATAATGACCCCCATCATTGATGTCAGTGGATGGAATAATAAAGCTAGGAGACTCACTGGAACACAAAACAGGCTGAAAACATGGTCTGAGCCAGGCAGTGGTTGGCAACCAAGAGGCAGACAGCAAGCACGAGGTTAATAGCCTTGCATTGTACATAATGTTGCTGAGGGACCATCCACAGACTGGAACATCCAAGAGAACAGCACTGTGCTGGAGGGGGCTGGAGCAGGCGTAAGGCAAATAATGCAGCGTCAGCTACCACTAGACCTAACGAGGTGCCTTCTCTCCAATGTGCTTCCAGCGATGGTTGCACTCCTGCCTCCTTCATGCGCAATACAGGGTTAATAGTCATGCTTTGTGCATGATGATACCGAGGGACCACCCACAGCTCAGGGCATTAGGGAGAACAGGACAGTGCAGGAGCCAGCCAGAACAGGGGTAAGGTAATTAATGCAGCCTCTTCAGCTTCCCCTAGACCTAATAAAGAGCCTTCTCTCTATGGTGCTCAAATTTGTGGTCACACTTCTGTCTCCTTTCACGTACAATATAGGGTTAATAGTCCTGCATTGTAAGTGATGATGCTGAGGAACCACCCACAGCCTGGAGCACCAAGAGAACAGGACAGTGTTTAAGCTGGCCAGAGTAGGGGTAAGGCAAATTATACAGCTTCTTCAGGTACCCCTAGCCTAATGAAGAGCCTTCTCAAAGGTGCTCCAGCCCATGGTGATACTCCTGTCTCTTTCACGTACAATACAGGGTTATTAGTACTGGATTGTACTAGACATGTGTAGTTCATTTCGTTTCTAATTGAAATTCGGACAATTTTTTGTTTTTTGGAGATTCGGATGTATTTGAATTTCCGAATTACAATAGTACCAAATTTAAACGAATCTGAAATAACGGGAAAGAAAATCTGATGGAATTTGAATCGATTTGAATAGTTTTCAAATCAACTTCGTATAGTTTTTTAATTCAAATAATTTAGTTTTTGAATTCGAATAGTTTTTAAATTCTAATAGTTTTCAAATTTCCAAAGAGAATAAAATATAATAGAAAACAGAGGAATATAATAGAAAAAAAATAATAGAAAAGAATAGCATAAAATAAAAGAATAGAATATAATAGTAAAACAGAACAAAATAGAAACTTAAAGAATATAAAAAAAGAATAGAATAGACTATAATAGAAAAGAATAGAATTAAAAAAATAATAGGCTGAGGAGCTGGTGTAGTAAGGAGGGGTTTGGGTTCCTGGAGGAGTGGGTCTCAGTCGGTCACCAGTATTATAGAAGGCAAGGACTGCACGTAAATGAGGAGGGTGCAGATCAGCTGGGAGTAAAGATGGTCAAAAAGTTAGAGGGGTTTTTAAACTAGGCGACGGGTGGGGGGGGGGGGGGGTAGACATAGTCAGCGCGGAACATATTCCAGAGGGTAGTATTGGGGGCATTCGTGGTAGGTTGACTAAAACACATAAACCCAAGGTAAGTATAGTAACAAGTCCTAGTTGCAATCTTGGAACACCCAATAAGAGGATAGTATGGGACTGTTCTAAACAACGTGGCATGTTCACCAATGCCAGGAGCCTGTCGGACAAGATGGGTGAACTACAGATACTGTTGTACGAGGAGGATTTAGATTTAGATTTTGTGGGAATTTCAGAGACCTGGTTCAACAGCTCTCATGATTGGCTGGCAACCATTCAACGGTATACCCTTTATCGCAAGGATAATTATGGTAAAAATGGGGGAGGGGAATGCCTATATATCAAGAATATTGTACAAGTGAATGTGAGAGATGACATCACTAAGGGAGCTAGGGAGGAGGTGGAATCCTTATGGGTAGAGCTCCAAAGGGATGAAGTTAAGGGGAAAATAATACTGGGAGTATTCTATAGGCCCCCTAACCTGAGGGAGGAGGGGTAGAGCTCCAAAGGGATGAAGTTAAGGGGAAAATAATACTGGGAGTATAGGAGGGGGAGGCGGATCTCCTATCACAAGTTGGATTAGCAGCAAGGATAGGAAGTGTTATCATAATGGGAGATTTTAATTATCCAGACATAGACTGGTTGTAGGGAACCACGCATTCGTCTAAGGCTCGCCAGTTCCTAAATGTCTTGCAGGACAATTTCATGATTCGGATGGTAGACGCACCAACTAGAAATAAAGCATTACTGGATCTACTGATTACCAACAATACAGACCGGATCACGGATGTGGAAATATGGGGCAATTTAGGAAACAGCGATCACAGGTTAATTGGCTTCAGTATAAATCACACAAATAGGAAACATAAGGGGAATACAAAGACACTGAATTTCAAAAGAGCCAACTTTCCTAAATTACGAACCTTGCTAGAAGGCATAAATTGGGATAAAATCTTAGGAACAAAAAACGCGGAGGAGAGATGGGTTTGCTTTAAGAGCATAATAAATAAAGGGCATTAGCCAATGCATCCCATTGGGTAATAAATTTAAAAGATCGAACAAAAGTCCTGGATGGCTTAACTCCAATGTAAAAATGTATATAAAAGCAAAGGAGAAGGCCTTCAAAAAATACAAGGTTGAGGGATCATCATCAGCATTAAGACTTTATAAAGAATGCAACAAGAAATGTAAGGGTGCAATTAGGGCGGCCAAGATAGAACACAAAAGACACATAGCGGAGGCGAGCAAAAATAAAAATCCCAAGAAATTCTTTAGGTATGTAAACAGTAAAAAAGGGAGGACAGAACATATTGTCCCCATAAATAATAAGGAGGGGCATCTGGTTACAAAGGATGGGGAGATAGTGAAGGTATTGAATGTATTCTTCTCCTCAGTCTTCACGAGGGAATCGGGGGGCTTCAGTAAACAAAACTGCAGTGTTTGTCCTCATGACACATCACAGGAAGCACCTCCATGGTTAACAGTGGACAGAATTAAAATTAGACTTGGGAAACTTAACATTAATAAATCACTGGGACCAGAGAACTTGCACCCGAAGATACTTAGGGAACTCAGTCAAGTAAGTGCCAGACCATTGTTCCTAATTTTTACTGACAGTCTACTGACTGGAATGGTACCAGCTGCTTGGAGAAAAGCCAATGTAGCACCAATATTTAAAAAGGGCTCAAAATACATTCCTGGGAATTACAGACCAGTTAGCCTAACATCAATAGTATGCAAGCTCTTGGAGGGGATGATAAGGGACTTGTATATAGATACAAGATTTTATCAATAAGAACGATATCATTAGCAGTAATCAGCATGGATTCATGAAGAATCGTTCTTGCCAAACCAATCTATTAACCTTCTATGAGGAGGGGAGCTGCCATCTAGATAAAAGAAAAAGGCCCGTAGACGTGGTGTACCTGGATTTTGCTAAAGCATTTGACATAGTTCTCCATAAACGTTTACTGTACAAAATAAGGTCCATTGGCATGGACCATAGGGTGAGTACATGGATTGAAAACTGGCTACAAGGGCGAGTTCAGAGGGTGGTGATAAATGGGGAGTACTCAGAATGGTCAGGGGTGGGTAGTGGGGTCCCCCAGGGTTCTGTGCTGGGACCAATCCTATTTAATTTGTTCATAAATGACCTGGAGGATGGGATAAACAGTTCAATCTCTGTATTTGCAGACGATACTAAGTTAAGCTGGGAAATAACTTCTCCGCAGGATGTGGAAACCTTGCAAAAAGGTCTGAACAAATTAATGGGGTGGGCAACTACATGGTAAATGAGGTTTAATGTAGAAAAATGTAAAATAATGCATTTGGGGGGCAAAAATATGAATGCAATCTATACACTGGGGGGAGAACCACTGGGGAAATCTAGGATGGAAAAGGAACTGGGGGTCCTAGTAGATGATAGGCTCAGCAATGGCATGCAATGTCAAGCTGCTGCTAACAAAGCAAACAGAATATTGGCATGCATTAAAAAGGGGATTAACTCCAGAGATAAAACGATAATTCTCCCGCTCTACAAGACTCTGGTCCGGCCGCACCTAGAGTATGCTGTCCAGTTCTGGGCACCAGTCCTCAGGAAGGATGTACTAGAAATGGAGCGAGTACAAAGAAGGGCAACAAAACTAATAAAGGGTCTGGAGGATCTTCGTTATGAGGAAAGGTTGTGAGCACTGAACTTATTCTCTCTGGAGAAGAGACACTTGAGAGGGGATATGATTTCAATTTATAAATACCGTACTGGTGACCCCACAATAGGGATAAAACTTTTTCACGGAAGGGAGTTTAACAAGACAGGTGGCCACTCAATAAAATTAGAAGAAACAAGGTTTAACCTTAAACTACGTAGAGGGTTCTTTACTGTAAGAGCGACAAGGATGTGGAATTCCCTTCCACAGGTGGTGGTCTCAGCACCTGAACGACCACAACATACAGGGATATACAATGTAATACTGACACATAATCACACACATAGATTGTCTTTTTTCAACCTCACCTACTATGTAACTATGTAATAGAATAGAATAGAAAGAATATAAACATTTCCCAAAATTCAAATAGAATCAATTCGAATTTTAATAGAATAGATTAGAATAGAATAGAATAGAAAATAACAATAGTATAGAAAATAACAGAATAGAAAAAAAATAGAAAGAACATAAACATCTTCCCGAAATTCAAATTTCGAATAGAATAAATTTGAATAGAAAATAATAGAATAGGATAGAATAGAAAAGAAAATAATAGAATAGAAATGCATACATTAGAATAGGGAAATTGGTATATTATTTCTATTTTATTCTATTTGTTTCTATTCTATTCTATTTTGTTCTGTTTTACTCTATTATATTCTAGTCTTTTATTTTCTGTTATATTCTTTTCTATTCTATTTTTTTTTCTATCCTATTCCTTTATTTTCTATTTTATTGTCTTTGGAAATTGGAAAACTCTTCGAATTCGAAAACTATTCAAATACGAAAACTTTTCGAATTTGAAAACTATTCGAACTTCGAAAACATTTCGAATGCAAAAACCTTTTTGAATTTAAATTTGAAAACTATTAGAACTCGAAAACTATTTGAAATTGATTGATTTGAAAGTGATTATAATCGAGTCGAATTCCAATTCGAAAATTCGAATCGATTCAAATACAAATAAATAAAATAAATTCCGAAAATGAATTAAATGGGTAAAACTAATTTAACTAAACGAATTTATGTAAATAACTAATCAAGACGAAACTAAACGAAATTTTTTTTTTTGTTCTGCGCATGTCTACCACCCACAGCCTGGAGCACCAGGGAGAACAGGACAGTGCCGGAGTCAGTTAGAGCAGCGCCAAGGCTGGGCTTCTAGCAAAACTCTTCTCAGTGTTCTGGCTGCTCAGCTGTCAATTAATTACCAGCCACTCATTGTTTCCACAGTGACTGGTTACCATTACCTGCCTCATTAGTCCAGCCTACATCCAGCCCCTTTTTTCTGCCTTGCTCATTTCCTCTGTGCCTTTGCGTGGTCAACATCTCCAGTGTGTCTCTGCTGTGTTCCTGTTATGACTTTGCCTGGCTGACGCTTCTTCTGGTTCCTGATTTGTGGCTTCTGACAATGCAGACTCCTGGCTTCCTGATCCCGGCTCGTCTGATTACCCGTTTTTTCTTCCTAACCCTGGCTTCTGTTTTTGACTACATTCCTGATCTGTATTATTTTTACTATTTTATATTAAAGGTGTGATTTCAACTGCATTTTCTGTCTCTGCCTGGTTCATGGTCCCTGACAAGCAGATGTAAGGCAAATGATGTAGTCTCTTTAGCTACCTCTACACCTGACGAGAAGCCTTCTCTCTAAGGTGCTCCTAGTCGTGGATGCACTCCTGCATCCTTCACTTATAATATAGGTTTAATAGCCCTGCATTGTACTTGCTATTGCCGAGGGACCACCTACAGAGAGCTAGGAGAAGACAGTGCTGGAGCAGGGGTGAGGCAAATCTTGAGGCTTCTACAGCTCCCCCTAGACATAATGAACATTACAGGGGTACTGTTTGGTAATTCCTTGAGTTGGGCTTTAACCACTTGCCGACCGCTGCACGCCAATATACGTCATCACAATGACAGTGGTGGGCAAATGGGAGTACCTGTACGTTCCCCTAAAATGGCGGGGCTAGCGGACGCGCGCACGCTGCGTACAGCGTGACTATGCCTGCGGGACCCACGGACTCGATGTCCGCCGGTCTCCTGGCGATCGTGTCATAGAGCCGCAGAACAGGGAAGTGCCTATGTAAACAAGGCATTTCCCCATTCTGCCTTGTGACATGGCAGAGGTCACCGCTCCCTGTCATCGGGAGCAGTGATCGCTGTCATGTGAGTGGAAGCCCATCCCCCACAGTTAGAATCACTCCATAGGACACACTTAACCCCTTCATCGCATCCCAGTGTTTAACCCCTTCCCTGCCAGTGTCATTTACACAGTAATCAGTGAATTTTTATAGCACTGATCGCTGTATAAATGACAATGGTCCCAAAATAGTGTCAAAAGTGTCCGATGTGTCCGCCATAATGTCGCAGTCCCGATAAAAATCGCAGATCGCTGCCATTATTAATAATAAAAAAAAAGAATTAACAATAAAAATGCCATAAAACTATCCCCTATTTTGTAGACGCTATAACTTTTGCACAAACCAATCAATATATGCTTATTGCAATTTTTTTTTACCAAAAATATGTAGAAGAATACATATCGGCCTAAACTGAGGAAAAAAATTTGTCTTTTTATATATTTTTGGAGGATATTTATTATAGCAAAAAGTAAACAATATTCATTTTTTTTTTTTTTTTCAAAATTGTCGCTCTTTTTTTGTTTATAGCGCAAAAAATAAAAACCGCAGAGGTGATCAAATACCACCAAAAGAAAGCTCTATTTGTGGGGAAAAAAGACGTCAATTTTGTTTGGGTGCAAAGTCGCACGACCGCGCAATTGTCAGTTAAAGCGACACAGTGCCGAATCGCAAAAAAAGTGCTCTGGTCAGGAAGCCGGTAAAATCTTCTGAAGTGGTTAAACTCTTCTCTTTCTTTATTCAATCAAACTATTCTTTGTGGAATTGCCCTTTAAGCTTTTGGAATTTACTGTTTTGTTACTGTAGCAACTTTTACTGGAAATAAAGAATGTACCTGTGCAGACTCAGAGGGGAGTACAACTGGCAGGTCCCTGTAGCTGGTGAGGAGTGAGCGTGTATGTGGAATGTGCAATCATTGTATCACGGGAGAATACACAGCAGTCTATTCATTAACCTTGGCTTGGGAATCCTTTTAAGGAAGAGTCGGCTGCAATGTTCGAGGTTCACAAAGTCTGGCTCACCAAGCGGATGATGCATTGGATTTCTGAGCAGTTTCTTGACAAGTAGCAGGTGTTCAATGTTTTCCAAATAGCTACAAATGTATCAAAAGCAGATTTCACAATATTAGAAATTGGCAATTTCTTGAAGTTTTTACCGGTATTACTAATAAGTGAAACAAATTGAGTTTGTACGTGGAACATTTGACAACTATTTCTGAAAAGTAAACCTGGGCCATCCCAGACATATTGAACCAAGGGCATGTTCACATCCCTTGTGGTGGACTGCTTTGGTCAACAAGTATTTAACCCTAATGCCTCGTACACACGATCGGATTGTTGGCCAACAAAACCGTGGAATTTTGTCCGAAGGGCGTTGGCCCCAAACTTGTCTTGCATACACACGGCCACACAATTGTTGGTCAACAATTACGAACGTAGTGACGTACTATGTGTTTTTTCAGCTCTTTAGCGCCACCCTTTGGGCTCCTTCGCGTAATTTCGTGTTAGTAGAAGTTTGGTGAGTGTTGATTCAGACTTTTCAGTTTGCGCTTTTCATTTCATGCATTTCCGTTCGTTTCTGAATGGCCGTTCGTCAACCAACCATGTTGCGGAATCGGAGGAGATAACATGTTATTTATTATTGGCCTTGGAATTATTGCTTTGACACTATTTTTTTGGTTGAATAATGATTTGATTTGGTATATTTTCCTTATTTTTGGATGCATAGAATGCACTTTTTGGTTAAGTTCTATTGGCAGATAGCATGTCTAATTTTTTTTGTTTTCTTTTTTTAATGCACAATAAAATTGTGGAGAATAATACTTGGCTATGTGTTTTACTTCAAATGACAGTTTGGGAGTCGGCAGTTATATTTTAAAAAATACAATGTAAAATTAACAAGGGACACCAACATAGTTGTATCTTTTATCTTAAAAACTACGGGATAATGGTGTTGTGGTAACTTGCCCAAATAAAAAAAAAAAAAAAAAAAGGTTAAAGCGGAGTTCCACCCAAAAGTGGAACTTCCGCTCATCTGATTTCCCCCCCCCCCCCCAGGTGCCACAATTGGCACCTTTCAGGGGGGAGGGGGGTGCAGATACCTGTCTACTACAGGTATTTGCACCCACTTCCTGGAATAGAATCCCACAGGAGTCACGCCCCTTCCCACTCCCCCCCCCGCTGTCTCCTGGGAAACACACAGGTCCCAGGAGATAGCAGGGACCACTTAGAACGTGCAGCGCGGCTCGCGCATGCGCAGTAGGGAACCGGGAAGTGAAGCCGCAACGCTTCACTTCCTGATTCCCTCACAGAGAGTGGCGACGGCAGCAGCCGAGAGCCGAGCGATTGATCGGCTTCGGCTGCCGATATCGCTGGACTCCAGGACAGGTAAGTGACCATTTATAAAAGTCAGCAGCCGCAGTATTTTTAGCTGCTGGCTTTTAATATTTTTTTTCTAGGTGGACTCCCTCTATAATAATATTATTCTTGATATCACTAGAAAAAAAAAAGCTTTTGAAAATTAGTTTGCAATAACTCCATCAGTATCACCAGCAAAGCAGCTTCATTATTATCCCATTAAAGAAGAAGAGAATTGTGCGTTGCATTTCAGGGTTTCATAATTTGCCGCGTCACGAATGTTAATTCTCCATTACGAACGCTAGTTTACAAGACGCTTCTGGTTCGTCCTTGCTTCCGAGCATGCGTGTTTGTACTTTGGACTTTTGTCCGACAGACTTGTGTACACACGATCGGAAAATCCAACAACACACATTTGTTTGCGGAAAATTTGAGAACCTGCCATCCAACATTTGTTGGTGGAAAGTCCGACAACAATTGTCCGATGGAGCTTACACACGGTCGGATTTATCGCCAACAGCCTGTCATCGAACATTTCCCTCGGAAAGTCCGATCGTGTGTACGAGGCATTACGGTGCATTATTTTTGGGTAATGGCATTGACCATATATAGTCGTTGCGGCATTTTTTGAGCATGAGTGACAAGTGGTGCAAATGTACTCCGCATGCATTTATCTGGTAAGGGCAGGAAATTTGGGGACCCTCTTATTCTAAAGGGGATTTCCAGATTCCCAATGCTGCAAAACCCCAAAATTCTCTTGGGGCATCAGATGTCCCTTCAACATTGCCTGGCTGGTATATTAGGGAAACTCCATGCCATTTTTTTCCCCTAAATGGACATAAAAAAACAAAACAAAAAAAAAACACACAAACACATTTCACAGATCTGACTGTGAAGAAGGTTTCCATATTTGGATGGTAGACCACTGGCATAGACACATTAATCGCCCCGAGTGGTGCAGATTCCCCCCGTTTAGACCCCTGATATTTCACCAAAGCCCCCCTAATGGAACTCCTAAAAATGTTTAAAAAAATAATGAAAAAATAAAAAATAATAAATAAAATAATAAAAAGAAAAACTACTGACACCATCCACTGCCCTATTGACACCAATCTCTGGTCTACTGACACTGTCCACTGCTCTACTGACACCGTCAGTATATATACATAGAGCTTTGGGGTGCACACCTATGGGTAGGCCTTACTTGGTGCAAAGACTGCCCGAACAATAAACTTTTACCCCTTCAATACCGGGTCAATTCTGACACTTCTCACATACTGTACATGTAAAAATCTACTTTTTTTTTTGCTAGAAAATTACTTAGAACCCCCAAATATTATATATATATTGGATATTATATTATGTTTGCGTGC
The DNA here is from genome assembly GCA_037952835.1 of Lithobates septentrionalis. Taxonomy (NCBI): domain Eukaryota; kingdom Metazoa; phylum Chordata; class Amphibia; order Anura; family Ranidae; genus Lithobates; species Lithobates septentrionalis. Next base: position 336,808 of record JBBDGP010002944.1, on the reverse strand, counting down.
AATAAAATTCATTAAAGTGTATTTTTTTTCCAAAACATTGTATTTGAAAAACTGCTGTGCAAATACCGTGTGACATACAAAATTGCAACACCTATATATATATATATGGGTGTTGCAATTTTGTATGTCACACGGTATTTGCACAGCGGTTTTTCAAATACAATGTTTTGGAAAAAAAATACACTTTGATGAATTTTATTGCACGCAAACATAATATAATATCCAATCTTTTGGTAAAACATAAAAGATGACGTTACACCGAGTAAATAGATACCTAACATGTCACACTTAAAAATTGTGTCCGCCCGTGGAATGACGCTAAACTACGGTACCTAAAATTCTCCATAGGCGACGGTTTTAAGTGTTACTAAACCCACAACAGGAAAATCAGTCTGTATATGCAGTATAGCATGCTTGTTATATTCACTGTGGAGACTAAGGGGTTAATTCTCTGCGTTGTGTAAAAAGGCTGTTTGATCCTGTCTTCTCTGATCCTCCCCTTCTTCCACTGACTCCAGAACAGGTCCGGATAGTACAGAGCCTTTGGAGTCAGGCTGCACATGCTCAGTTTGGTGTGTATTGCTAGAGAATTTTTTTTTGTCTTGGGAGTGTGCATGTGATCAGCACAGGACCAATCAGCACTGTCCAGACAGAGGGTCAGGGGTCCTGCAGCCTCATAGGACAGTCAGTGCAGTGTGAAAACTCCTCCTACAAGCTTTTCCAGGAGCTGATAGAAGTCACAAGACTGCTTTATACTGCTGATGAGAAAAGGTATTTAGCAGTTTATATTTACTAAAATAATTGCATTTCCATGTTCTGTGTACTGTGGGAGACCAGATATAGTGAATGCAGGGTCCTGGGTTTAGGAACACGTTAAACACTTTTACAGGTTATTAGTTTAGAGATACACAGAAGACCTGGTGCTAGAACTATTGCTCTCACTCTGACGTTTGCAACAATACCTCACAAGTGTGGTGTGATCACCTTATACATATGTGTGCGGGACTTGCATATTAGTTCACATTTGCGCGTAACCACAGGGGGACAGGAGTGCTTTAAAAAATAAATAATAAAAATATATATATTTTATCCAAAACTTTTTTTTTTTTTGAACTTTCTCTTTATTTATTTTTTGTATTAACTTTATTGCTATCACAAGGAATGAACGACATACCCTGTGACAGCATGGGCCGTGACAGGTCCTCTTTAGGGAAGGATCTGGGGGTCTATCTGTCTTCTGGCCTCCAATGCAGCTGATCAAACACAGATCGGGCTGACCGTCTGCTTTCCTGGCCACTAACGGCCACAGACAGGGAGGAACAACGTCAGTTCCTTTCTCTCTGTGTAGTGCCGCCATCGCCGGCGGTCACGTCGCTCCCGTGCTCCGCCATTGTATGGCAGAACCCAGGAGGGGATGGAGGACCCCTTCCGCTCCCGCAGAAGTGAACACGTGGCTGTTCAGCCACGCAAATCACTTCTGCCTTAGAGGGAATCGCCAGCTACAAATTTTGATACCGGGATGATGCTTGCAGGTACCAATTATGTGTTACAGCACTTTATGTACATCACATAGATGTTCCCCATTTACAGGCAGGGTTAGGGCACACCCCAGGCATGATATTTAAAGGGATTGGACATTTTTAAAGTTTCACTCTAAGCATATAAAAATCACTGCTTCTAGCCGAATGGAATTAAAAAAAAATGCAACCCTTTGCCTATTTGGCCATAAAATGGAAATTTTTTATTTGACAGATTTGGCTTCCATTGGTTTCAGTGAGGTTCGGGTTTGACATCCAAGTGTCTTTGAAGTTCTTTGAACCCCGCTCAGGCTGAACCCAAGGCAGCTTGGCTCATTCCTACTCCTCAACTACACTATACAGTATTACCAAAAGTAATACCAGGCGCCTTTACACGCACATGAACTTTAATGGCATCCCAGTCTTAGTCCGTAGGTTTCAATATTGAGTTGGCCCACCCTTTGCAGGTATAACAGCTTCAACTCTTCTGGGAAGGCCGTCCACAAGGTTTAGGAGTGTGTCTATGGGAATGTTTGACCATTCTTCCTGAAGCGCAATTGTGAGGTCAGGCACTGATGTTGGACGAGAAGGCCTGGCTCGCAGACTCTGCTTTAATTCATAACAAAGGTGATCTATCGGGTTGAGGTCAGGACTCTGTGCAGGCCAGTCAAGTTCCTCCACCCCAAACTTTATAGACCTTGCTTTGTGCAGTGGTGCGCAGTCATGTTGGAACAGGAAGTGGCCATCCACAAACTCTTCCCACAAAGTTGGGAGTATGAAATTGTCCAAAATGTCTTGGTATGCTGATGTCTTAAGAGTTCCCTTCACTAGAACTAAGGGGGCCAAGCCCAACCCCTGAAAAGAAACCCCACACCATAATCCCCCCTCCACCGAATGATTTGGACCAGTGCACAAAGCAAGGTCCATAAAGATATGGATGAGTGAGTTTGGGGTGGAGGAACTTGACTGGACAAACTATTTTCCCAACATCCGTTGATTTCTGTTCCATTTTCCCTTTCCAATCTAACTTTTCAGCCTTCCTCATTGTCAGGTCTATTCTCCTGCCTCTTCTTACCCCATTTGGATTTTGCTTCTCATGCAGTGGCGTCTCCAGCTTTCATATTTAGGGGGGGCACAGGGACAAAAGTAGGGGGGCAACTATAAAATGCAATTATATATATATATATATATATATATATATATAACACATACATATATATATATATATATATATATATATATATATATATATATATATATATATATATCCTGGGGCCCTTTACTACGATATATATATCCTGGGGCCCTTTACTATGTATATGTATATATATATATATATATATATATATATATATATATATATATATATATATATATATATATATATATATATGTGTGTGTATATATATAAATATATATATATATATATATATATATATATATATATATATATATAATATATTATATATATCCTGGGGCCCTTTACTACGACCCCACAACGGGCCCTTTCACATATTCTGCAGTGAGCTCCCTTCCTACTGTATTTGCCCCCCCCCCCCCCCCCCCCAGGGTGGCAGAAAACAAGAGATATATGTCACCAGCATACCAAGAAACTATAAGGATCCAAAGCAATGGGAGAACTATCAGGGTTGCAAAGGTTGTCTTGCCTCCGGGCCCTGGTGTTCTGCCACTGTGGGGTTCCCCAGCTTCCTTTTGCTGTCCTGCCCCTGCTATTGACTGGGCTGGTCTGGCATCTATTGGAATTTACAGGCTGGTTCTTCTGTCCTAAGGATGGGAGAAATCAGTCTGTTTTTCCAGTAACTGAGAGTCCTGGTGGAGTCCTTCCTGCAACTCGCTCTTCTCCCTGCCAATGAGGATGCAGGGGAAGGTGCAGATCGGGCGGCCGTGGTTGTGTGAGCGCTCGCATTATGCAGTGTCAGCGAGAAGAGGGAGGGGGGAGGAATCACCCGCAGGAGCTGACTGGGGACGCTCTCCCTCTAAGACATTGATTTTTTGTAAAAAAAAAATATATATATTTTTATTGGGGGGCACATAGTGGGGCACAGCATAATGTTGGGGGGGTCAGGGCCCCCTCTGGCCCCCCCTAGGGACGCCATTTTTCTCATGTCACGTCATTAATGAGGCAGCTGCCTTGCTGGGGACATCGCTAAAGACATCTGTTTGCCAGGAACAGATGCCTCAAAATAGGGACTGTGCCTGACAAGCAGGGACAGATTAATCCTTTATTTAAAGTGACCTTTTTTTTCTAAAAGTCAGCAGCTACAAATATGGACACTTACTTGTCCAGGGTGCCCGCGATGTCAACACCCGAAGCCGATCTGTCCCTCAGCTCCCGGGTGGAGGCGCCACCATCTTCAGTAAGAGAATCAGGAAGTGAAGCCTTGCGGCTTCACAGCCTGGTTCCCTACTGCGCATGCGCGAGTCATGCTGTGCGTCCTCACTGATCCCCGCTGTCTTCTGGGACCTGTGTGTCTCCCAGAAGACAGCGGGGAGGGACGGACGGAGGAGGCGCTGGACATGGCGTAGATATCCGCAGATACTGCGGCTATCTATGCCGGAAGTGGGAGCAAATACCAGAATTATACAGGTATCTCCTCCCCCCTGAAAGGTGCCCAATGTGACACCGGAGGGGGTGGAGAATTCCGAAAAGCGGAAGTTACATTTTTGAGTGGAACTCCGCTTTAAAAATTCATAAAAAAAATTAAATAACAACATTACCTTTATACTTACCTGCTCTGAGCAGCCCAAATCCTTCCCTTTTCAGGCCCTTTATTGCCGCTCCTGGCTCCTTCTTTTCAGCTAATGCCCCCAAAGGCTCCTGCAGCAGTCTCAGTAGGGTGACCACATTTCCAAACTGCCATTCAGGGACACCCCGCCCCCGGAAGAATGGTGGGGGAGAGCAGGACAGAGGGGGACAACAGCAGGACAGAGGGGGACAGCAGCAGGATGGAGGGGGACACGGAGGGAGAACGGAGGGGGACACCAGAATGGAGAGGGACAGCAGCAGAACAGAGGGGGACCCGGAGGAAGAATGGGGGGCTACAGCAGGACGGGGGGGACAGCAGCATAACGGAGGGGGACAGCAGCAGAACGAAGGTGGACATGGAGGAAGAACAGAGGGGGACAGCAGCAGAATGGAGGGGGGTGGGAGACAGCAGCAGAACTGAGGGGGGTGAGGGGAAAGCAGCAGAACGGAGAGGGGTGGGGGACAGCAGCAGAACGGAGGGGGAGTGTGGGGGACAGCAGCAGAACGGAGGGGGAGTGTGGGGGACAGCAGCAGAACGGAGGGGGAGTGTGGGGGACAGCAGCAGAATGGAGGGGAGTGTGGGGGACAGCAGCAGAATGGAGGGGGGTCGGGGGGACAGCAGCAGAATGGAGGGGGGTGGGGGGGGGACAGCAGCAGAACGGAGGGGAGTGTGGGGGACAGCAGCAGAATGGAGGGGGAGTGTGGGGGACAGCAGCAGAATGAAGGGGGGTGGGGGGGACAGCAGCAGAATGGAGGGGAGTGTGGGGGACAGCAGCAGAATGGAGGGGGAGTGTCGGGGACAGCAGCAGATATGAGGGGGAGTGTGGGGGACAACAGCAGCAGAACTGAGGGGGAGTGTGGGGGGACAGCAGCAGAATGGAGGGGGGTGGGGGGACAGCAGCAGAATGGAGGGGGGTGGGGGGACAGCAGCAGAATGGAGGGGGGTGGGGGGGACAGCAACAGAATGGAGGGGGGTGGGGGGGACAGCAGCAGAACAAAGGTGGACATGGAGGAAGAACGGAGGGGGACAGCAGCAGAATGGAGGGGGGTGGGGGACAGCAGCAGAACTGAGGGGGGTGAGGGAAAAGCAGCAGAACGGAGGCAGGTGGGGGACAGCAGCAGAACGGAGGGGGAGTGTGGGGGACAGCAGCAGAATGGAGGGGGGTGGGGGACAGCAACAGAACGGAGGGGGAGTGTGGGGGACAGCAGCAGAATGGAGGGGGAGTGTGGGGGACAGCAGCAGAATGGAGGGGGGTGGGGGGGACAGCAGCAGAATGGAGGGGAGTGTGGGGGACAGCAGCAGAATGGAGGGGGGTCGGGGGGACAGCAGCAGAATGGAGGGGGGTGGGGGGGACAGCAGCAGAACAGAGGGGAGTGTGGGGGACAGCAGCAGAATGGAGGGGGAGTGTGGGGGACAGCAGCAGAATGGAGGGGGGTGGGGGGGACAGCAGCAGAATGGAGGGGAGTGTGGGGGACAGCAGCAGAATGGAGGGGGAGTGTCGGGGACAGCAGCAGATCTGAGGGGGAGTGTGGGGGACAACAGCAGCAGAACTGAGGGGGAGTGTGGGGGGACAGCAGCAGAATGGAGGGGGGTGGGGGGACAGCAGTAGAATGGAGGGGGGTAGGGGGGACAGCAACAGAATGGAGGGGGGTGGGGGGGACAGCAACAGAACGGAGCTTGGTGGGGGGGACAGCAGCAGAACTGAGGGGGGTGTGGGGGACAGCAGCAGAACGGAGGGGGAGTGTGGGGGACAGCAGCAGAACGGAGGGGGAGTGTGGGGGACAGCAGCAGAATGGAGGGGGGTGGGGGGGACAGCAGCAGAATGGAGGGGGAGTGTGGGGGACAGCAGCAGAATGGAGAGGGGTGGGGGGGACAGCAGCAGAATGGAGGGGGGGTGTGGGGGACAGCAGCAGAATGGAGGGGGGTGGGGGGGACAGCAGCAGAATGGAGGGGAAGTGTGGGGGACAGCAGCAGAACGGAGGGGGAGTGTGGGGGACAGCAGCAGAATGGAGGGGGAGTTTGGGGGACAGCAGCAGAATGGAGAGGGAGTTTGGGGGACAGCAGCAGAATGGAGGGGGGTGGGGGGGACAGCAGCAGAACGGAGGGGGAGTGTGGGGGACAGCAGCAGAATGGAGGGGGAGTGTGGGGGACAGCAGCAGAATGGAGGGGGGGACAGCAGCAGAATAGAGGGGAGTGTGGGGGACAGCAGCAGAATGGAGGGGGAGTGTGGGGGACAGCAGCAGAATGGAGGGGGAGTGGGGGGGACAGCAGCAGAATGGAGGGGGGTGGGGGGGACAGCAGCAGAATGGAGGGGGGTGGGGGGGACAGCAGCAGAATGGAGGGGGGTGTGGGGGACAGCAGCAGAATGGAGGGGGAGTGTGGGAGACAGCAGCAGAATGGAGGGGGGTGGGGGATACAGCAGCAGAATGGAGGGGGAGTGTGGGGGACAGCAGCAGAACGGAGGGGGGTGGGGGGACAGCAGCAGAATGGAGGGGGGTGGGGGACAGCAACAGAACGGAGGGGGAGTGTGGGGGACAGCAGCAGAATGGAGGGGGAGTGTGGGGGACAGCAGCAGAATGGAGGGGGGTGGGGGGGACAGCAGCAGAATGGAGGGGAGTGTGGGGGACAGCAGCAGAATGGAGGGGGGTCGGGGGGACAGCAGCAGAATGGAGGGGGGTGGGGGGGACAGCAGCAGAACAGAGGGGAGTGTGGGGGACAGCAGCAGAATGGAGGGGGAGTGTGGGGGACAGCAGCAGAATGGAGGGGGGTGGGGGGGACAGCAGCAGAATGGAGGGGAGTGTGGGGGACAGCAGCAGAATGGAGGGGGAGTGTCGGGGACAGCAGCAGATCTGAGGGGGAGTGTGGGGGACAACAGCAGCAGAACTGAGGGGGAGTGTGGGGGGACAGCAGCAGAATGGAGGGGGGTGGGGGGACAGCAGTAGAATGGAGGGGGGTAGGGGGGACAGCAACAGAATGGAGGGGGGTGGGGGGGACAGCAACAGAACGGAGCTTGGTGGGGGGACAGCAGCAGAACTGAGGGGGGTGTGGGGGACAGCAGCAGAACGGAGGGGGAGTGTGGGGGACAGCAGCAGAACGGAGGGGGAGTGTGGGGGACAGCAGCAGAATGGAGGGGGGTGGGGGGGACAGCAGCAGAATGGAGGGGGAGTGTGGGGGACAGCAGCAGAATGGAGAGGGGTGGGGGGGACAGCAGCAGAATGGAGGGGGGGTGTGGGGGACAGCAGCAGAATGGAGGGGGGTGGGGGGGACAGCAGCAGAATGGAGGGGAAGTGTGGGGGACAGCAGCAGAACGGAGGGGGAGTGTGGGGGACAGCAGCAGAATGGAGGGGGAGTTTGGGGGACAGCAGCAGAATGGAGAGGGAGTTTGGGGACAGCAGCAGAATGGAGGGGGGTGGGGGGGACAGCAGCAGAACGGAGGGGGAGTGTGGGGGACAGCAGCAGAATGGAGGGGGAGTGTGGGGGACAGCAGCAGAATGGAGGGGGGGACAGCAGCAGAATAGAGGGGAGTGTGGGGGACAGCAGCAGAATGGAGGGGGAGTGTGGGGGACAGCAGCAGAATGGAGGGGGAGTGGGGGGGACAGCAGCAGAATGGAGGGGGGTGGGGGGGACAGCAGCAGAATGGAGGGGGGTGGGGGGGACAGCAGCAGAATGGAGGGGGGTGTGGGGGACAGCAGCAGAATGGAGGGGGAGTGTGGGAGACAGCAGCAGAATGGAGGGGGGTGGGGGATACAGCAGCAGAATGGAGGGGGAGTGTGGGGGACAGCAGCAGAACGGAGGGGGGTGGGGGGACAGCAGCAGAATGGAGGGGGGTGGGGGAACAGCAGCAGAACGGAGAGGGAGTGTGGGGGACAGCAGCAGAATGGAGGGGGGTGGGGGGGACAGCAGCAGAATGGAGGGGGGTGGGGGGGGGGACAGCAGCAGAACGGAGGGGGAGTGTGCACTGCTCACTGTAAGTGTAAAGTTACACTAACCTGGAAGTTTGTCTGGCGGCGGCGGGCGGCAAACTCACGGACTTCGTGGGCGGGAGGGAGGACTCGGAGACTGGACTGGAGAAGTTGAAGTCGGGCAGCTCGGAGTCGGAGTCGGGTTGAGCTGCTGGCAATGTGCTGCTGCTCTCTGCTGCACCGGCTGCTGGATAGTCGGCGGCCCCGGGACTGGCACTGACTGGGCACAGGGCCACAGGCTAGTAAGTGTGGCTGGCTGCCTGGGCCAGGCTGGCGGCTGCTCTTTCTATCTCTCGGAGTGGAGGACAGAGGCGCGCTGCTCAGCTGTAGCCGTAGGTGCGGGTGCCCAGTGCCCACAATGTGCCTGACTGCCCACGTGACGACGTACGGTGTCCACTGACGTCACTGGTTGCTAGACGCGGGGCGGGCGGCCCTAGCCTAGCAACCAGTTAACTGTTAAGTATATGATGATGTGTGTGTTTTACTGTTACACAGTGTATGATTATAAGGGTGGCGGAGTCGGACTGGTGCTGGCGGTGTGTTTTTTTTTTCATTCCGGGACACTGTATTGTCCCGGAATGAAGGTGCCCGGGACACGGGACGAAAATCTGAAATAAGGGACAATCCCGGGCAATCCAGGACACGTGGGCACCCTAATGCCGCGTACACACGGTCCTACTTTTCGTCTACAAAAGTCCAACGGACGCTGATGGACTAAAGCTGGCTGGTAATCCGATCGTGTGTGGGCTTCTCCGGACTTTCAACTGACTTTTTTAGCCTCAAATCCGACGTACTTTAGATTTGAAACATGTTTTAAAACTTTACTTCGTAACTACGACGGACCCCGAAATCCGCTCGTCTGTGTGCTAGTCCGACGGACAAAAAGCCACGCTAGGGCACCTATTGGCTACTGGCTATGAACTTCCTTATTTTAGTCCGGTGTACGTCATCACGTACGAATCCGTTAGACTTTTGTGTGGTCGTGTGTAGGCAAGTCCGTTCGTTAGAAAGTAGGCCGCAAGTCCGCCGCAAGTCCACCGAAAGTCTGCCGGAAGTCTGTCGGACAGGCTGTCCGACTTTTGTAGACGAAAAGTACGACCGTGTGTACGCGGCATAAGTCTCAGCCAATGAGAAATGAGAGACCCGGGAGAAGCTCAGCTCTCGTGCACGACGCTGAATGAGGAGTGGGCTCAGGTGAGAATTAGGGGAGCCCGGGGGGGCGCTACACACAGAAGGTTTTTACCTTTGTGCATAGAATGGTAAAAAAAACTTGAGCCTTTAATACCACTTTAAACTGATAATAAAGATATAAAAGTAGACTGATTTCAATAGGGTTTAATGTTATGTTTGGCTTTTGATGAAGTCAAGAAAGATTACATGACTCCCCCTCATCCATGAACCGAACCTGATTCCCTCATCCTTATATGAGATGTTAAAACCTAATAAATGTCAAATGGTTTTTATTTTATGAGAGGTCTTAATTATGGTAATGTATCCCAAGTCTGCTGTGTACCCATCTAGTAAATGAAATGCCAGTTGCAATATGGATTGTGTTGTCAAAGCATATCTTAATCTGAAAGAGAATTGTACTTTCTCTTTAATGCACTTACAGCGTCTGCAGGATGGCGATTGGCGACATATGTTTTAATCAGTTAATGTGCTTGGACTTTGGACTGATGTTTAATAATATATTACTTACGGAAAAAGCTCTTTTCAAAAGTTGGCATTGTATATTTAGATTTTTTTTTTCAAAACTGCTGTGCTGTGAATTACAATAATTCAGACACACAGATTACAGAAACAGCAGATACTGGTGGAACATGCAGGAGAGCGGAAAGAATTCAATAATAAAAAAAAAAGCCTAATAATATCTCAAAGAAAAAAAAAATTACTGTATTTAGCCCTACATGTCGGCAGGACTGTTTTGTAACACAGTTAAAGGTCTTCTAGATGTACATGAAACTAAATATATAAATTACATACCAGCTTATTTTGTACCTGTGCCACATCAGCCTGAATGCTACAGGTTACACTATATTGTCAAAAGTATTAGGACGCCTGCCTTTACACGCACATGAACTTTAATGGCATCCCAGTCTTAGTCCGTAGGGTTCAATATTGAGTTGGCCCACCCTTTGCAGCTATAACAGCTTCAACTCTTCTGGGAAGGCCGTCCACAAGGTTTAGGAGTGTATCTATGGGAATGTTTGACCGTTCTTCCAGAAACACTTTTGTGAGGTCAGGCACTGATGTTAGACGAGAAAGCCTGGCTTGCAGTCTCCACTTTAATTCATAATAAAGGTGGTCTATTGGGTTGAGGTCAGGACTCAACCCAAGTGCAGGTCAGCCAAGTTCCTCCACCCCAAACTTGCTCATCTTTATGGACCTTGCTTTGTGCACTGGTCCAAATCATTTGGTGGAGGGGGGGGGGGGGGATTATGGAATGGGCTTTTTTTTCAGGGGTTGGGCTTGGCCCCTTAGTTCCAGTGAAGGGAACTCTTAAGGCATCGCCGCATCAGCATATCAAGACATTTTGGACAATTTCATGCTTCAAATTTGTGGTAACAGTTTGGGGATGGCCCTTTCCTTTTCCAACATGACTGCGCACCATGCACAAAGCAAGGTCCATAAAGACATTGATTAGTGAGTTCGGGGTGGAGGAACTTGACGGGCCTGCAAGGTGTCCTGATTTCAATCTGATGGAACACCTTTGGGATGAATTAGAGCAGGGACTGCGAGCCAGACCTTCTCTCCAATATCAGTGCCTGACCTCACAAATGCGCTTCTGGAAGAATGGTCAAACATTCCCATAGACACACTCCTAAACCTTGTGGACAGCCTTCCCAGAAGAGTTGAAGCTATTATAGCTGCAAAGGGTGGGCCAACTCAATATTGAACCCTACGGACTAAGATTGGGATGCCAATAAAGTTCATGTGTGTGTAAAGGCAAGTGTCACAATACTTTTGGTAATATAGTGTATCTTGTAAAGTGGGTAAAGGGTTCCACAATATGATGCATGTAATAAATAAGCTTGGCTATAAATAGGCTAGGCGTACTACCAGTCCTGGCAGAACATTCATCCTTCAGTTTGAGGAGTAAACGGAATGGTCAGGGGTGGGTAGTGGGGTCCCCCAGGGTTCTGTGCTGGGATCAATCCTATTTATTTTGTTCATAAACGACCTGGAGGATGGGATAAACAGTTCAATCTCTGTATTTGCAGACGATACTAAGATAAGCAGGGCAATAACTTCTCTGCAGGATGTGGAAACCTTGCAAGAAGAACTATATGGCAAATGAGGTTTAATGTGGAAAAATGTAAAATAATGCATTTGGGTGGCAAAAATATGAATGCAATCTACTAACTAGGGGGAGAACCTCTGGGGGAGTCTAGGATGGAAAAGGACCTGGGGGTCCTAGTAGATGATAGGCTCAGCAACGGCATGCAATGCCAAGCTGCTGCTAACAAAGAAAACAGAATATCGACATGCATTAAAAAGGGGATCAACTCCAGAGATAAAACGATAATTCTCCCGCTCTACAAGCCACTGGTCTGGCCGCACCTGGAGTATGCTGTCCAGTTCTGGGCACCAGTCCTCAAGAAGCGAGTACAAAGAAGGGCAACTAAGCTACCCAGTTTCCCCGAAAATAAGACCTAGCGTGATTGTCGGTGATGGCTGCAATATAAGCCCTACCCCCCAAATAAGCCCTAGTTAAAGTCCTTGTAGGTCTTATTTTCAGGGTAGGGCTTATTTTCAGGGAAACAGGGTAGGGCTTATTTGGGGGGTAGGGCTTATATTGCAGCCATCACTGACAATCACGCTAGGTCTTATTTTCGGGGAAACAGGGTAATAAAGGGTCTGGAGGATATTAGTTATGAGGAAAGGTTGTGAGCACTGAACTTATTCTCTCTGCAGAAGAGACACTTGAGAGGGGATATGATTTCAATTTACAAATACTGTACTGGTGACCCCACAATAGGGATAAAACTTTTTTGCAGAAGGGAGTTTAACAAGATTCGTGGCCATTCACTAAAATTAGATAAAAGAGGTTTAACCTTAAACTACGTAGAGGGTTCTTTACTGTAAGAGCGGCAAGGATGTGGAATTCCCTTCCACAGGCGGTGGTCTCAGCGGGGAGCATCGATAGTTTCAAGAAACTATTAGAAAAGCACCTGAACGACCGCAACATACAGGGATATACAATGTAATACTGACATATAATCACACACATAGATTGGACTTGATGGACTTGTGTCTTCACCCTTGCAGAGGGTGCATGGCCAACAGAAATACCTAAGAGAACCAAAGACAAATAATGGCCAGCACAACAAATTTTGCAAAACATAGTACATGCAGTACAAACCACCATTTGACAGAGAATTATCACCTTGAGAAAGGAGACCTCTGTGTATATGAAATGCTGGTGTTTTTTTACTATACAAGCAAGATTTTCTTCTAGGATTTCAGCAAAAAAATGAGATGTACTATTTTCGGGGTGCTGGCCATTATTTGTCTTTGGTTCTCTGTGGTGTTTCCTTTGGCCATGCATAAAAGCTGAAGGTGCGGGATGGATGGTATTCAAGTAGTTGTAGCATGACATTTATAACACTTATAAGGTGGAACTCACCCAGGCCAATTTTCAGCGCTGTTGCAATTTGAATGACAATTGCGCGGTCATAAAACACTGTACCCAAACAAATTTGTTATCCTTTTGTTCCCACAAATAGAGCTTTCTTTTGGTGGTATTTGATCACCTCTGCAATTTTTATTTTTTGCACAGCAAATAAAAAAAGACCGAAAATTTTGAAAAAGAACAAGTTTTTCTTTGTTTCTGTTAAAATTTTTTTGTAAATAAGTATGTTTTCTTCTTCAATGACGGGCACTGATATGGCTGCACTGACAGACACTGATACGGCGGCACTGATGGGCACCGATGAGGTGGCACCAATGAGGTGGCACTGATGAGGTGGCACTGACGGGCACTGATGATGGGCACTGATAGGTGGCACTGATAGGTGGCACTGGTATGCAGCACTGATGGGCACTCATAGGTGGCACCTATGAGTGCTCATCAGTGCCGCATACTAGTGCCACCTATCAGTGCCCATCGGTGCCACCTATCAGGCTGACACACCGCTCCACCGATCGCCGCGATGCGCACCCCCGCAGGCGCATGGCGGCATGTTATCCTGCTGGACATCATATGACGCCCAGTCAGGATAACTGAACCACCACGGGAAGTGGTTAACTGCAGACTTTCAGCTTTAATTTGAGAGTATTTACATCCAAATCAGGTGAACGGTGTAGGAATTACAACATTTTGTATATGTGCCTCCCACTTTTTAAGGGGCCAAAAGTAATGGGACAGATTAACAATCATCCATCAAACTTTCACTTTTTAATACTTGGTTGCAAATCCTTTGCAGTCAATTACAGCCTGAAGTCTGGAACGCATAGACATCACCAGACGCTGGGTTTCATCCCTGGTGATGCTCTGCCAGGCCTCTACTGCAACTGTCTTCAGTTCCTGCTTGTTCTTGGGCATTTTCCCTTCAGTTTTGCCTTCAGCAAGTGAAATGCATGCTCAGGTTTCAGGTCAGGTGACTGACTTGGCCATTGCATAACATTCCACTTCTTTCCCTTAAAAAAGGCTTTGGTTTCTTTCGCAGTATGCTTCGGGTCATTGTCCATCTGCACTGTGAAGCGCCGTCCAATGAGTTCTGAAGCATTTTGCTGAATATGAGCAGATAATATTGTCCGAAACACTTCAGAATTCATCCTGCTGCTTTTGTCAGCAGTCACATCATCAATAAATACAAGAGAACCAGTTCCATTGGCAGCCATACATGCCCACGCCATGACACTACCACCACCATGCTTCACTGATGAGTGGTATGCTTTGGATCATGAGCAGTTCCTTTCCTTCCCCATACTCTTCTCTTCCCATCACTCTGGTACAAGTTGATCTTGGTCTCATCTGTCCATAGGATGTTGTTCCAGAACTGGGAAGGCTTTTTTAGATGTTGTTTGGTAAACTCTAATCTGACCTTTCTGTTTTTGAGGCTCACCAATGGTTTACATCTTGTGGTGAACCCTCTGTATTCACTCTGGTGAAGTCTTCTCTTGATTGTTGACTTTGACACACATACACCTACCTCCTGGAGAGTGTTCTTGATCTGGCCAACTGTTGTGAAGGGTGTTTTCTTCACCAGGGAAAGAATTCTTCGGTCATCCACCACAGTTGTTTTCCGTGGTCTTCCGGGTCTTTTGGTGTTGCTGAGCTCACCGGTGCGTTCTTTCTTTTTAAGGATGTTCCAAACAGTGGATTTGGCCACACCTAATGTTTTTGCTATCTCTCTGATTGGTTTGTTTTGTTTTTTCAGCCTAATGATGGCTTGCTTCACTGATAGTAACAGCTCTTTGGATCTCATATTGAGAGTTGACAGCAACAGATTCCAAATGCAAATAGCACACTTGAAACTCTGGACCTTTTATCTGCTCCTTGTAAATGGGATAATGAGGGAATAACACACACCTGGCCATGGAACAGCTGAGCAGCCAATTGTCCCATTACTTTTGGTCCCTTAAAAAGTGGGAGGCACATATACAAACTGTTGTAATTCCTACACCGTTCACCTGATTTGGATGTAAATACCCTCAAATTAAAGCTAAAAGTCTGCAGTTAAAGCACATCTTGTTTGTTTCATTTCAAATCCATTGTGGTGGTGTATAGAGCCAAAAAGATTAGAATTGTGTCGATGTCCCAATATTTATGGACCTGACTGTATATCTGTAGCGTTTTCTTATCTCTCTCCAAAGACCTAAGTCCCGTGTGTTTCTGCTGTTTTGATCTTCTGTTATCAGCATGATAACTTCTGACAAGCTGGAAATGTGTGTCGTGGGAGGTTTGCTATAAATATATTAGCAGAGAGCTTGTCTTGTCACAGCACAGATCTGAAAGTATCTTCCTTCTTCTGCCAATGTGGAGTGCCTTTCCTCCAATCGGCTGTCTCCCAGTGTAAGTCAAGAATCCACTCCTACAGCTGAGGAAGTGGAAACTCTAACCCGATGTAAGAATTCCAAAGAATATAGAAAGGGAAAGACAGCAGATATACAAGTAAAACATATGTAGGGAGATTTGTTTAATCTCTGTGTATAATCTGAGGCTGTTCACTTCACTGGGTATATGTGAGGAATTACATCCACTTTAAGGTACTTTTAGCATTCAGACTTGGATAAAAAGGAAGGCGCGCCCAGTGTCCAGAGAAATGTGACTTCTAAAATCTGGTTGATGGGTCTTTATTGAAAATTAGCACCATGTACATCAAACCAATGCATATTGGGGAAACAGGCTCCCCCTTCAGGGCTGTTGCTGCGTTCTATTTGGTAAAAACAATTCCCATGAGTGGTTATGTTGGATCAAGGTTCCTGAATGGCAGGATGCTTTTGTTGTATTTTGTTGCTTGATGTAAATGTTCCTAATTTTTAATAAAGATCCATGGACCGGATTTTAGAAGTCGCATTGCTCCGGACACTGGGTGTGCCTTCCTTATTATCCATGTCAATCCAATATACTGAATATCCGGGAAATGAGATAATTTGGGTATCCAGGCAGGTCCAACAAGGAACATGCTTGGTCTGGCTTGACTTCTGTTCTGGCAAGTAATTGTATTTCCCTATAGTTTCAATAGCTTCTGCAGTCAATATACAAGGGATGTGACATCATAGGACACAATTGTCTCTTCTGCCCCTAACTTCAATGCTATGACTTTTTTGAGCTCTGAATGTAGTGTACTGGGTTGACAACTAAGGGCGATAGGATTGTAGCCAGATACAGTGCCTTGAAAAAGTATTCATACCCCTTGACATTTTCAACATTCTGTCATGTAATGCCTCGTACACACGATCGGACTTTCCGACAACAAAATCGTGGATTTTTGTTCGAAGGGTGTTGGCTCAAACTTGTCTTGCATACACACGGTCGCACAAATGTTGGTCAACAATTACGAACGTAGTGACGTACTAGACGTACGTTATATCTCCATTACGAATGCTAGTTTTACAAGACCGAGCTCTTCCGGCTCGTCCTTGATTCCGAGCATGTGTGTTTGTACTTTGGACTTTTGTCCAACGGACTTGTGTACACACGATCGGAAAATCCGACAACACACATTTGTTGGCGGAAAATTTGAGAGCATGCTATCCAACATTTGTTGGCGGAAAGTCCGACAACACATGTCTGATAGAACATACACACGGTCGGACTTACCGCCAACAAGCTCACAACCAACATTTCCTGTTGGAAAATCCGATCATGTTTACGGGGCATTAAAATCAAAAACATAAATGTATTTTATTGGGATTTTATGTGTTAGACCAACACAAAGTGGCACATAATTGTGAAGTGGAAGGAAAATAATGGTTCTCAATTTCTTTTTACAAATAAATATATTAAAAGTGTGGGGGGCATTTGTATTCAGCCCCCTTTACTCTGATACCTCTAACTAAAATCTAGTAGAACCAATTGCCTTTAGAAGTCACCTAATTAGTAAATAGAGTTCACCTGTGTGTAATTTAATCTCAGTATAAGTACACTTGTTCTGTGAAGCCCTCAGAGATTTGTTAGAGAACCTTAGTGCACAAACAGCATTGTGAAGGCCAAGGAACACACCAGACAGGTCAAGAATAAAGTTGTGCAGAAGTTTAAAGCAGGGTTAGGTTATAAAAAAATATCCCAAGCTTTGAACTTCTCAATGTTCAATCCATCATCGAAAATGGAAAGAGTATGGCAAACTGCAAACCTACCAAGACACAACCTTCCACCTAAACTGACCGGCCGGGCAAGGAGAGCATTCATCAGAGAAGCAGCCAAGAGGTCCATGGTAACTCTGGAGGAGCTGCAGAGATCCACAGCTCAGGTGGGAGAATCTGTCCACAGGACAACTATTAGTCGTGTTCTCCACAAATCTGCCCTTTATGGAAGAGTGACAAGAAGAAACACATTGTTGAAAGAAAGCCATAAGAATTCCCGTTTGCAGTTTGCGAGAAGCCATGTGGGGGACACAGCAAACATGGAAGAAGGTGCTCTGGTCAGATAAGACCAAAATAGATACTTTTTGGCCTAAAAGCAAAATGCTATGTGTGGTGGAAAACGAACACTGCACATCACCCTGAACACACAATCCCCCACTGTGAATCATGGTGGTGGCAGCATCATGTTGTGGGGATGCTTTTCTTCCGCAGGGACAGGGAAGCTGGTCAGAGTTGATGGGAAGATGGATGAAGCCAAATACAGGGCAATCTTAGAAGAAAACCTGTTATGGGGCGTACACACGGTCGGACTTTTCGGCTACAAAAGTCCGACGGACGCCGACGGACCAAATCCGGCGGACAATCCGATCATGTATGGGCTTCCCCGGACCTCCAGCGGACTTTTCCAGTCGCAAATCTGACGGACTTTAGATTTGGAACTTGCTTCAAATCTTTACGTCGTAACTCCGCCGGACCCAGAAATCCGCTCGTCTGTATGCTAGTCCGACGGACAAAAACCCACGCTAGGGCAGCTATTGGCTACTGGCTATCAACTTCCTTATTTTAGTCCGGTGTACGTCATCACGTACGAATCCGTCGGACTTTTGTCTGATCGTATGTAGGCAAGTCCGTTTGTTAGAAAGTACGCCGCAAGTCCGCCAAAAGTCAGTCGAAAGTTTGTCGGACAGGCTGCCGGACTTTTGTAGCCGAAAAGTCCAACCGTGTGTACGCCCCATTAATCTCCAAAAGACTTGAGACTGGGGCGGAGGTTCACCTTCCAGTAGGACAACGACCCTAAACACACAGCCAGAGCTACAATGGAATGGTTTAGATCAAAGCATATTCATGTGTTAGCATTGCCCAGTCAAAGTCCAGACCTAAATTAATTTGAGATAAACCATTTATCATTTTCCTTCCACTTAAAAATTATGTGCCACTTTGTGTTGGTCTATCACATAAAATCCCAATACATTTACGTTTTTGGTTGTAGCATGACAAAATATGAAAAATTTCAAGGGGTATGAAAACTTTTTCAATTCACTGTACTTAGCGATAGTATGTGATCTGTACGTTGAGGACACAAAACAACCTCCCGACACTTGAACCCAACATGGACCAACTGCAGAGCGATATCTACAGGTCTTTCTACAAGTCTTCCTACAGACAGAGGAAAAATTGCATCCCTCACAATATCAATCCCATAGCAATCAGTGGTGTTTTGGAAAATGTGATTTGCTGTTAGGGTTTACCCACGATGAGCTGGCATTGGCAATTCTCCGCTAGTTGTAATAAGGCATCAAGTTTTGGGCTATGAACAGTATTCTAAAACACTCATCTGTTTCAAGGCTTTCATCTTTTTCTTTCAAATCTGTTTGACCAAAATAATCATTGGAACCCCAGATATCTTTTTGACATGTTTTAAAATGTATTCAATTTTAGCACAAACATCCTGGCTTGATGCAGAAACTTTGATATCTGTTTCCAAAATCTAACCACCAATAAGAATAAAAGAATAAGTAAGAACAAATATTTTTAGATTTAATGTCCTCTTTGTCAAAGCTTCGGGGATGGGTGTGTATCTATACTTTCCTGAACAAGATGACTTCCTTCCATTGAAGGCTTCTCCCTGGGTTCCATTGGCTTGCTGCCTTGGCCCAAAGGAGGAAGAAGAGTTAGAATGTCATGTAAGATAATTTAGGAATTCACAATGGGTTTCTTTGCTTCCCATTGTAGACCAAAGGTTCCTCGTTTAAAGGGTATCAGTCACAAAGCACAACAGCTATACCTCAACCCGATAGAACACCTTTGGGATGAATTAGAGCGGAGACTGCGAGCCAGGCCTTCTCATCCAACATCAGTGCCTGACCTCACAAATGCACTTCTGGAAGAATGGTCAAACATTCCCATAGACACACTCCTAAACCTTGTGGACGGCCTTCCCAGAAGAGTTGAAGCTGTTATAGCTGCAAAGGGTGGGCCAACTCAATATGGAACCCTACGGACTAAGAATGGGATGCCATTAAAGTTCTTGTGCGTGCAAAGGCAGGCGTCCCAATACTTTTGGAAATATAGTGTATTCCAGGTGCTTATCGATGTTTTTTTTTTTTTTTGTTTGATTGCACTTAGGCTCAGATTACCTGACAGGGCCCCCGCCCCAAGAAAATATTAAAGCTATATCTCACTAAAAATACAATAAAATCATTAGCAGACACAAATACAACATAACTTAAAGAATTCCTGCTAAATCTAAAGGATAAAAAAAAAAGTTAAAGCGGATTTCCGGAGTTTTTTTTTTTTTTTATTTATCCTAGCATTATTACTAATTAAATACAAAAACGAGTATACAATGTTCATTATGGATTTAGCAAAAATATAAATTTCTTACTCATTATTTTCTTCCTCCTGGTGTGGCCGTTGCCATCATGATTGTGGGCATGTGAAGCCCAATTGACATCTCTTCCTGTATTAGCTTTATAGAGGTGCATGCTGGGTAACCAGCATGCACCTCTCGATCTCGCACATGCGCGATTCACTGGCGCCCGTAGCGCCGATTGTTTCTAAAGTTGCCATAACAACGGGCGGCGACGGAGGAAGGTCCCGCCCTGTTGTTATGGCAACATAGATAAACACATCTCAGCACAGTCCGGAAATAACGCGATTTTTGATCACAGTACTGCCCACAGACTCCTGGGAAATGATGATACATCATTTCCCAGGAGCACAGGCGAGGGAGGAAGTGACGAGGAGCTGCACGGACCAGGAAGTGGCAGATTAGGAGGATTACACAGCAACAGGGCGATTCTGGTAAGTATGACATTTTTTTTCCTCCAAATGTTTTTTTATAGGTTTAGAGGAGTCCAATTCTGGGAAAAAAAATTCAGGGTGGAACTCCGCTTTAATAAATAAAAATGAAGATGAACAAAATATACAGGCTGGGCAGTTGGAGCTCCGGGATCAGAGAGACAGAGGGATAGAAACAAAGTTACAGAGATAACAAACTCAGGAGCAGAGTTAATATTAGAGCCAGTGCAGGGGGGGGGGGGGAATAAGTGAGGGATGACTGTCTCTTTCTCAGCAGATAAAAGCTGGCATTAGGGAGAGGGGAGAGACCAGCTTTCAGCTGCTGGATGAAGAGTTCTGCAAATGTTATCCATCACTAATTCCCCTCCCTGTGTGGGCCCCCCTGTGTGCTCGGGCCCCCTACAAGAAGACTGGTGTTCCCCCCTATCAGCGGCCCTGCTTAGGCTTAAAGTGGTTGTAAACCCTTACATATACCCAGTGAAGTGTCTTCAAGTGATACACAGAGATAAAAAAAACTTACTGCATAAGTTGAACCTGTTTTTCTGCATTCCTCTCTTCTCTATATCAGTTCAAAGTGCTGAATTTTAAAGCATGTCTGAGAGTTTAGAAAAAAATGGGGCAGAGAGCTGAAGTTATACACTGCAGAGCTCAGTGAGGAGAGGTCTGAGAGCTGATTGGAGGGAAAGGACACACCCCCTTCACACAGCACACCGGAACAGAGCTGAGGCTGTCAATCAGCTGGAGATCCCTCTCCTGTCACCTTTTTCCACTTGGTGTTAGAAAAACTTGTCACAAGTGACTGATAGCAGAAGAACGATAGCAGACAGAAATAACACTTGGTGCTCTTAGTTGAGACAAGTACACACTATACAGTGGAACCTTGGTTTACGAGTATTGCGGTTAACAAGCGAGCAACTTTAAAAAAAAATCCTGACTCGGTTTGTGAGTTTTGTCTCCCAAAACTAGCAGGATTCAAGCCAATGGGGTGTGCAGTACCGCATTTGGCCAGAGGTGCGGGGGCGCCGGTGACACTCGGAACGGTTCGGAGCCATTCAGAAATACTCGGAAACACTCAGAAATATCCGGAAACACTTGGAAATACTCAGTTCCCGAGTGTTTCCGAGCCTTTCTGAGGGTTTCCGAGTTCAGCCGAGCTGTCCCCGAGTATTTCCGAGGCTCTCAGGCGCCCCCCCCAACCTCTGGCCACATGCGGTATTGCATGCAATAGAAGTCAATGCGGAACAAATTATCTTTGTTTCCATTGACTTTTATGGGGAAACTCGCTTTGAAACTTGCGAGTGCTTTGGATTACAAGAATTCTCCTGGAATGGATTATGCTCGTAAGCCAAGGTTCCACTGTAGAGAGATATGCTTTGTTCATATTTCGTAACTGAGGTTTACAACCACTTTGAAGCTGCAACAGCAGTGGATAGAGGTGTTCACATGCCATGGTCACGATGCTTTGACTTGCACCCGTGACAAAATGTATCTCTTCTGTTGTATTCATCAGGCAGTAACTCTGCTGAACACAACCCAATCAAGCGCAGCAACCTCCGCAAAAAGCGGTCACTTTTCAATGTTTCTATGTTAAAACAGGTGGCGGGGAAGCATCACATCCTCCTCAACGCCTGTCAAATGCAAATCGCTTTTCAGAGGCATGTCAGTTTAGCCACACCTTTAAACTTTGCCAAAGGCTGGATTTTGTCTGAAGTGCTTCGAAACCCACATCATAAAAAAATCTATGAATGAATGGTGTATTGCATGCTGTTCATACTCAGTCACTATGAGATTTGTTTTCTGTATTCTGCAAAAACCTGGTTGATCCTGCTGCTCTCTATCTCCCCCTTCTGTCCATGTCCCTAGTTCAGCTAGAGATTTTAAATCTGTGGTGACAACGCTGCACACTCAAGTGTTGCTTTAGCAGTGTGTTTGGGGTCATTGTCCTGCTGGAAGGTGAACCTCCGTCCTAGCCTCAAATCACACACAGAGTGCTACAGATTTTGCTCAAGAATATCCCTGTATTTAGCACCATCCATCTTTCCCTCAAATCTGACCAGTTTCCCAGTCCCGACTGCTGAAAAACATCCCCACAGCATGATGCTGCCACCACCATGTTTCACGGTGGGGATGGTGTTCTTTGGGTGATGTGATGTGTTGGGTTTGCGCCAGACATAGCGTTTTCTTTGATGGCCAAAAAGTTCAATTTTAGTCTCATCAGACCAGAGCACCTTCCTCAATACATTTTGGGAGTCTCCCACATGCCTTTTCCCAAACTCAAAACGTGCCATTTTGTTTTTTGCTGAAAGTAATGTCTTTATTCTGGACACTCTGCCATAAAGCCCAACTCTATGGAGCGTACGGCTTATTGTCGTCCTATCTACAGATACTTCAGTCTCTGCTGTGGAACTCTGCAGCTCCTCCAGGGTTACCTTAGGTCTCTGTGCTGCCTCTCTGATTAATGCCCTCCTTGCCCGGTCTGTGAGTTTTGGTGTGCGGCCGTCTCTTGGCAGGTTTGCTGTTGTGCCATGTTCTTTCCATTTGGTTATGATAGATTTGATGGTGCTCCTAGGGATCATCAAAGATTTGGATATTTTTTTATAACCTAACCCTGACTTGTACTTCTCAACAACATTGTCCCTTACTTGTTTGTAGGGATGAGCTTCGTGTTCGAGTCGAACCCATGTTCGACTCGAACATCGGCTGTTCGACCGTCCGTCGAATTGCGAACGTTATGGGCCGTTCGCGCCAAATTCGTGTGGCGCGTCACGGCCCATAATTCACTGCGGCATCGCAGTGCATTGCTGGCTGATGATTGGCCAAGCATGCACTATGACCCGCATGCTTGGCCAATCACAGCGCCGTCAGTAGAGAGAGCTGTAATTGGCCAAAGCCAGGGTGGCTTTGGCCAATTGTGGCTCAGGGGATTTAGTACACACCCCACACTATATAAGGCCGCCTGCACGGTGGCCCTGTGTAGTGTGTTCCGGTGTGCTGATAAGAGAGAGAGACAGACAGTGTCATTTGATTTGAGTTAGATAGATTAGGCTAGATCTGTTCCTGCTATTTACATTTAGTGCAGTGCGTCCTGCTCACAGTGTTCAGCTAGATCCGTTCCTGCTATTTACATTTAGTGCAGTGCGTCCTGCTCACAGTGTTCAGCTAGATCCGTTCCTGCTATTTACATTTAGTGCAGTGCGTCCTGCTCACAGTGTTCAGCTAGATCCGTTCCTGCTATTTACATTTAGTGCAGTGCGTCCTGCTCACAGTGTTCAGCTAGATCTGTTCCTGCTATTTACATTTAGTGCAGTCAGTGCGTCCTGCTCACAGTGTTCAGCTAGATCCGTTCCTGCTATTTACATTTAGTGCAGTGCGTCCTGCTCACAGTGTTCAGCTAGATCTGTTCCTGCTATTTACATTTAGTGCAGTGCGTCCTGCTCACAGTGTTCAGCTAGATCTGTTCCTGCTATTTACATTTAGTGCAGTCAGTGCGTCCTGCTCACAGTGTTCAGCTAGATCCGTTCCTGCTATTTACATTTAGTGCAGTGCGTCCTGCTCACAGTGTTCAGCTAGATCTGTTCCTGCTATTTACATTTAGTGCAGTGCGTCCTGCTCACAGTGTTCAGCTAGATCTGTTCCTGCTATTTACATTTAGTGCAGTGCGTCCTGCTCACAGTGTTCAGCTAGATCTGTTCCTGCTATTTACATTTAGTGCAGTGCGTCCTGCTCACAGTGTTCAGCTAGATCTGTTCCTGCTATTTACATTTAGTGCAGTGCGTCCTGCTCACAGTGTTCAGCTAGATCCGTTCCTGCTATTTACATTTAGTGCAGTCAGTGCGTCCTGCTCACAGTGTTCAGCTAGATCCGTTCCTGCTATTTACATTTAGTGCAGTGCGTCCTGCTCACAGTGTTCAGCTAGATCTGTTCCTGCTATTTACATTTAGTGCAGTGCGTCCTGCTCACAGTGTTCAGCTAGATCCGTTCCTGCTATTTACATTTAGTGCAGTGCGTCCTGCTCACAGTGTTCAGCTAGATCCGTTCCTGCTATTTACATTTAGTGCAGTGCGTCCTGCTCACAGTGTTCAGCTAGATCTGTTCCTGCTATTTACATTTAGTGCAGTGCGTCCTGCTCACAGTGTTCAGCTAGATCCGTTCCTGCTATTTACATTTAGTGCAGTGCGTCCTGCTCACAGTGTTCAGCTAGATCCGTTCCTGCTATTTGCATTTAGTGCAGTGCGTCCTGCTCACAGTGTTCAGCTAGATCTGTTCCTGCTATTTACATTTAGTGCAGTGCGTCCTGCTCACAGTGTTCAGCTAGATCCGTTCCTGCTATTTACATTTAGTGCAGTCAGTGCGTCCTGCTCACAGTGTTCAGCTAGATCCGTTCCTGCTATTTACATTTAGTGCAGTGCGCCCTGCTCACAGTGTTCAGCTAGATCTGTTCCTGCTATTTACATTTAGTGCAGTGCGTTCTGCTCACAGTGTTCAGCTAGATCTGTTCCTGCTATTTACATTTAGTGCAGTGCGTCCTGCTCACAGTGTTCAGCTAGATCCGTTCCTGCTATTTACATTTAGTGCAGTGCGTCCTGCTCACAGTGTTCAGCTAGATCTGTTCCTGCTATTTACATTTAGTGCAGTGCGTCCTGCTCACAGTGTTCAGCTAAATCTGTTCCTGCTATTTACATTTAGTGCAGTGCGTCCTGCTCACAGTGTTCAGCTAGATCCGTTCCTGCTATTTACATTTAGTGCAGTCAGTGCGTCCTGCTCACAGTGTTCAGCTAGATCCGTTCCTGCTATTTACATTTAGTGCAGTCAGTGCGTCCTGCTCACAGTGTTCAGCTAGATCTGTTCCTGCTATTTACATTTAGTGCAGTCAGTGCGTCCTGCTCACAGTGTTTATCTAGATCCGTTCCTGCTATTTACATTTAGTGCAGTGCGTCCTGCTCACAGTGTTCAGCTAGATCCGTTCCTGTTATCTTCCTACTGACAGGCAGGCTTGTCTGGTTACAGTATATAAAGCTACCTGAAGAAAATTACAGGTGTTCTATCCCAGCTTAGTGCAGCTACAGGCCATTAGTATGTCTGGAAGGCCAAGAAGGAGAGGCAGACAGTCACAAGCCAATAAGAGAGGGCAAGCAGGCTCTGTGTCTAGTGCTGGTCGTGGAGACGGTGCATCCTCATCAGCACGTGGCCATGGGACACGCTTGGCCTTTTTTTCGGCAGCTGGCCGCGTTGAGCCGCAACATGCGGAAGACTTGGTCGAGTGGATGACCAAGCCGTCCTCATCCTCCTCATCCTCTCTCACCCATGCCCAGGGTGCTTTGTCTGGCAAAGCAGCGGCCTCTTCCCTCAGCTCAATGTCATCAGTGACTCCTTCCCTAGCTCCACCATGTCCTCCTGAGGATTCCCTCGAACTGTTTGACCACAGTGTTGGGTACATGCTCCAGGAGGATGCCCAGCGTTTGGAAGGCTCTGATGATGATACTGAGCTCGATGAAGGCAGTAACATGAGCACGGACAGAGGGGGTGCCCAAGAAGGACAGCAATCTGGCAGTCATGCTCCCCCTGCTGCAGCATACTGCCAGGTTTGCTCCAGTGATGAGGAGGGAGGGGATGATGAGGTCACTGACTCAACGTGGGTGCCTGATAGGAGAGAGGAGGAGGAGGAGGAGGCGGCACATCACCAACGAGGCAGGATGCCCTCCAGGGGCCAGCCTAAGGGCAGCACATTGACTGCATCACACCCCAAAGCTCCACATGTGCAGGGCGCTGCAGTCTCTGCGCGTTATTCAAAAAGTTCTTTGGTGTGGGCCTTTTTTGAGACGAGTGCATCAGATCGCACCGCTGCTATTTGCAACATATGTCTCAAGCGTATCTCGCGTGGCCAAAACATCTCCCGCTTGGGTACCACATGCTTGACCAGACATATGTTGACCTGCCATGCAGTTCGTTGGCAAGCGTATCTAAAAGACCCACACCAAAGAACAAAGAGGATCTCTCCTTGCTCCTCATCAGCTGAGATTTCCAACCCCACTAGACCTTCAGTCCTCTCTGAGACCTGCAGTGAGAGGAATGAAGGTGTAGAATTAGGTGTGTCACAGCCAAGTACTTGTGGGCAATCTGCTTTTGGTACACCGACGTCAGATTGTACCAGGCAAATTTCCCTGCCCCAGCTGCTGCACCGCCGAAAGAAGTTTGCTCCCAGCCATCCACATGCCCAGCGGTTGAATGCTAGCTTGGCAAAATTGCTAGCACTTCAACTGCTGCCTTTTCAGTTGGTAGACTCTGCCCCCTTCCGTGAGTTTGTGGAATGTGCGGTTCCTCAGTGGCAGGTACCCAAACGCCACTTTTTCTCACGGAAGGCGATTCCGGCTCTCTACCGGCATGTGGAAGGCAATGTCCATGCCTCGCTGGACAGGGCGGTCAGCGGTAAGGTGCATATTACCGCTGACTCATGGTCCAGCAGGCATGGACAGGGACGTTACTTAAGTTTCACGGCGCATTGGGTGACTCTGCTGGCAGCTGGGAAGGATGCAGGACAAGGTGCAGTAGTGTTGGAGGTTGTTCCGCCACCACGCCTCCAAAATGCTGATTGTGACACACCTCTCTCCTCCACCCCCTCCTCTTCTTCTTCCTCCATGGCCTCTTCCTCGGAACCAGCGGTGCTCCGTAGGCGTTCAAGGGGCTACGCAAGTACGCAGGCCAAAAGATGCCATGCGGTGCTTGAGCTGGTGTGCTTGGGGGACAGGAGCCACACTGGGGCAGAGGTTCTGTCAGCTCTGCAGGGGCAGGTTCAGAGGTGGTTGACGCCACGCCAACTTAAGGCAGGAATGGTGGTTTGCGACAATGGCACCAACCTCCTCTCTGCCCTCCGACAGGGACAACTGACCCATGTGCCCTGTTTGGCTCACGTCCTTAACTTGGTGGTGCAGCGGTTCTTGGGCAGGTACCCGGGCTTACAGGATGTCCTGAGGCAGGCCAGGAAAGTCTGTGTGCATTTCCGCCGGACATATAATGCCAGTGCTCGGCTGACGGACCTCCAAAAGGAGTTTAACCTGCCCAAGAACCGCCTAATCTGTGACATGCCCACCAGGTGGAACTCAACGTTGGCCATGCTGCAGCGGCTGCACACGCAGCAGAGGGCCATCAATGAGTACCTGTGCGACTATGGCACCAGGACAGGGTCAGGGGAGCTTGGTTTTTTTTCCCCACGCCAGTGGGCCATGATCAGGGATGCATGCACTGTCCTGTCACCATTCGAGGAGGCCACGAGGATGGTGAGCACTGACAGTGCATGCATCAGTGACACTGTCCCCCTTGTCCACCTGTTGGAGCACACGCTGCGTGGAATAATGGACAGGGCACTTGAGGCAGAACAGAGGCAGGAAGAGGAGGACTTCCTTAGCTCTCAAGGCCCCCTTTATCCAGACAGTGTTCCTGCGTGCCCGCCGATCACACAGGAAGAGGACGAGGAGGAGGAGGAGGAGGAGGAAGATTGTGTCAGTATGGAGGTGGAGCCTGGCACTCAGCATCAGCAGTCTTTAAGGGATCAGTCCCAAGGAACACATGGACTTGTACGTGGCTGGGAGGAGGTGGCTGCGGACGTTGTTGTCCTTAGTGACCCAGAGGACTCCGGACCGAATGCCTCAGCAAACCTACGCTGCATGGCCTCCCTGATCCTGCAAAGCCTGCGTAAGGATCCTCGTATTCGTGGTATCAAGGAGAAGGACCAATACTGGCTGGCAACCCTCCTTGATCCACGTTACAAGGGTAAGGTTGCGGACCTTATCTTGCCATCGCAGAGGGAGCAGAGGATGAAACATCTTCGGGAGGCCTTGCAGAAAGGTCTGTGCAACGCGTTCCCAGAGACTGGGAGGTTACAAACTCCTGTTTCTGGACAACGTGTTGCTGAGGCTTCGGTCAGTCAAAGAAGGAGCGGTGGAGAAGGTGGCCGTCTGACCGATGCGTTCAGACAATTTTTTGGTCCGCAGCCCCAAGGTATGATCGGTTCCAGCAACCATCGCCAGCGTCTGTTTTACATGGTGCAGGAATACCTAGGGGCAAGATCAGACTTGGACACCTTTCCCACCGAAAATCCTCTGGGTTACTGGGTCTTGAGGATGGATCACTGGCCAGAGCTTGCACAGTATGCAATTGAGCTACTGGCCTGTCCTGCATCCAGCGTTCTTTCGGAACGCACATTCAGTGCTGCTGGAGGCGTGGTAACCGATCACAGGGTGCGTCTGTCCACTGACTCGGTCGATCGGCTGACCTTCATAAAAATGAATCAGTCTTGGATCACCACCAGCTACCAAACACCTGATGCTGATGTAACTGAATAATTTTTTTCAGATCCCTTCAAAGACTGCCTATGCTGATGCTGAGTGACTATCCCTGAGTAATTATCCTCTTCCTCCTCAATCATCACGCTGATAGCTTGTAAGAACATTTTTGGTTCTGGGCGCCACCACCAGTGCCTAAGGCACAATTTTTCAGCCCCTGTTTAACAGGGGCGTGTAATTACAATTTTTGATGTAATACTTTGCAGCAGGGCTCGTTCCTGCATTCCAACTAGAGTGTCTGTGAGGGGTTGCAGTGTTGTGGCACCAGCACCAGTGCCTAAGGCCCAATTTTTCTGCCCCTGTCTAACAGGGGCGTGTAATTACAATTTTTGATGCAATACTTTGCAGCAGGGCTCATTCCTGCATTCCTAATAGAGTGTCTGTGAGGGGTTGCAGTGTTGTGGCACCAGCACCAGTGCCTAAGGCCCAATTTTTCTGCCCCTGTCTAACAGGGGCGTGTAATTACAATTTTTGATGCAATACTTTGCAGCAGGGCTCGTTCCTGCGTTCCAACTAGAGTGTCTGTGAGGGGTTGCAGTGTTGTGGCACCAGCACCAGTGCCTAAGGACCAATTTTTCTGCCCCTGTCTAACAGGGGCGTGTAATTACAATTTTTGATGCAATACTTTGCAGCAGGGCTCGTTCCTGCGTTCCAACTAGAGTGTCTGTGAGGGGTTGCAGTGTTGTGGCACCAGCACCAGTGCCTAAGGCCTAATTTTTCAGCTCCTGTTCAACAGGGGCATGTAATTACAATTCTTGATCTAATATTTCACAGCAGGGCCCTGTGAGGGCTTACAGTGTTGTGGCCACAGCAACACCTAAGGCCCAAATTTCTGCTGAGTATATAGGGCAGGACCCTACTTTCAAACATCTAACTTACAAACGACTCCTACTTGCAAACGGAAGGAGACAACAGGAAGTGAGATGAAATCTACCCCTAGGAAGGGAAATTCTCTCCTGTAAGAGTTAATATGGGAAAACAATTTCTCCTTTCCACTGATGCTTTCCAATCCTTGTTCCACAAAAAAACCCAAATTTTCAAAAAACATTTTTCATTGGGACAAAAAAGTGAGGTGAAATCTTCTGAAGAGGAGGAAAGACAGCAAAACAAATGTCACAGGGGTGATAACCCTTCCCTATGTTTTCCAAAAAGCTTAAAAAAGATTTTTTGGCTGGAGCTAAACACGTTAAAAATGTACCCGTTCAAAATTACAAAGAGATTCTACTTAACAACAAACCTACAGTCCCTGTCTTGTTTGCACCGCCTGTATACTGCTGTTCAGAGTATATAGGGCCTTTCCTTATTTTAATTTGGGTGCGGGGTTCCCCTTAATATCCATACAGGACCCAAAGGGCCTGGTAATGGACTGGGGGGGTACCCATGCCGTTTGTCTCACTGATTTTCATCCATATTGCCATGACCCGACATGACATTAAACCCGCAAGCAGTTTTAAATGAGATTTTTTCCTTTAAAAATGACATTTGGTGCAGGGACTGTTCTAAACATGGGAAACACGCGTCACTTTACAGGCATACTATAGACACCCCCCAGGTACGATATTTAAAGGAATATTTCACTTTTTTTTTTTTACTTTAAGCATCATTAAAATCACTGCTCCCGAAAAAACGGCCGTTTTTAAAAGTTTTTTTTGCATTGATACATGTCCCCTGGGGTAGGACCCGGGTCCCCAAACCCTTTTTAGGACAATACCATGCAAATTAGCCTTTAAAATGAGCACTTTTGATTTCGAACGTTCGAGTCCCATAGACGTCAATGGGGTTCTAACGTTCGTGCGAACTTTCGGTCCGTTCGCGGGTTCTGGTGAGAACCGAACCGGGGGGTGTTCGGCTCATCCCTACTTGTTTGGAGAGTTCCTTGGTCTTCATGGCAGTGTTTGGTTAGTGATTCCTCTTGCTTAGGTGTTGCAGCCTCTGGGGCCTTTCAAAAAGGTGTGTCTATGTAATGACAGATCATGTGACACTTAGATTGCACACAGGTGGACATCATGTCACTAATTATGTGACTTCTGAAGGTAATTGGTTGCACCAGAGCTTTTTATGGACTTCATAACAAAGGGGGTGAATACATACGCACATGCCAATTATCAGTTTTTTATTTCTGAAAAATAGTTCTATGTATATATTTTTCTAATTTTACTTCACCAATTTAGACTATTGTGTTCTGATCCGTCACATATAATTCAGATTAACAAAAACATTGAACTAAAGGCTGTAATGTAACAAAATAGGTAAAAAGCCAAGGGGGTGAATACTTTTGCAAGGCCCTGTAGATTAATGGGGACTTCACCTCCCTCCTATTCTAAAGCCTCGTACACACGGTATGATTGTTGGCAGGGGATTGTCTGTTGACAGACTGTTGTCCTAAAATCTTACCGTTAGTACGCTCCTTTTGACAACTGTTGTCCAACTTTCGGCCAATAAATGTTGGATGACAGGCTAGTAAATTTTCGGCGGACAGCGGCCTGTTGTCAGATTTTCGTATCGTCTGTACACAAATCCGTCACACAAAAGTCCAAAGTACAAACACGCATGCTCGGAATCAATGCTCACCAAACACGAAATTAGCAAAAGGGGCCCAAAGGGTGGCGCTCAAGAGCTGAAATTCCTCGTAGTACCTCACTACGTTCGTGTATGTGGCACGACAATTGTGTAGCGTTAGTATGCAAGACAAGTTCCCGGCACACGCCCTGAAGACAAAAATCAGACGCTCGGTTGGCCAACAATCGTACCTTGTGTACGAGGCTTAAGACTCAGGCTGGAGGGGCACAACACAGCCTGTGATGGGCAGAAATCCTCCCACACCACGTTATTGCCAAAAAATAAAAAAGATTTGATTTCAAATATATATTTGACAATTTTAAACAGATTATTGATATTATTATTTATTTTTACTCTGTATTCCAAAGGCTGTTCTTTTTTTTTTTATTTTGAACATATGACCAGCAGCAGAGGACTAGAAGCTCCCCCTGCCTATGTTTCCCTGCAGACAGGCTGGGAGAGAGCTGGGTCATGTGACAGCTCTATATCTATTAGGAAAAAGGTAATTAGATGTTTTTTTTTTTTTTAAATGAAATAATTACAGTGCCATCATCCACATACAGAAATAGAAGGGAGCAGGCTTTTTTTTTTTTTTAGCGGGAACGCGGGGGAACGCAGGTCCGGCACTTCCAGCACTGAATGTATGTATATTTTGTTGTGGGTGGACCATTGTTTCTGTGTGTGTGTGGGAGATCTATTGTTGTGTGGGGGATCTATTGTTGCTGGGGTGAGATCTATTGTTGCCGCAAGGGATCTATTGCTGCTGGGTGTGGTATTTTGTTGTGGGTGGACCATTGTTTCTTTGTGTGTGTGTGTGGGGGGGGTCTATTGTTGTGTGGAGGATCTATTGTTGCTGGGGAGGGTCTATTGTTTCTGTGTGTGTGGGTCTATTGTTGTGTGGGGGATTTATTGTTGCTGGGGTGGGATCTATTGTTGCTGCAAGGGATCTATTGCTGCTGGGTGTGGTATTTTGTTGTGGGTGGACCATTGTTTCTGTGTGTGTGTGTGTGTGTGGGGGGGGGGGGTCTATTGTTGTGTGGAGGATCTATTGTTGCTGGGGAGGGTCTATTGTTTCTGTGTGTGGGGGGTCTATTGTTGTGTGGAGGATCTATTGTTGCTGGTAGGGTGCCCACGTGTCCCGGATTGCCCGGGATTATCCCGTAATTTACATCTTTGTCCCCGGTCCCGGGCACCTTCATTCCGGGACAATACAGTGTCCCGGAATGAAACTGACAATCTGGGAACCAGGGCGGACCGAGCCGCCATAGCGCTGGCCCCGCTTCCACCTCCTCCACCTACTCCCGATCACTGGTTGCTATAGTCGCCTGGCATCTGGCAACCAGTGACGTCACTACCCAGCGTTGAAAGCGGAGGAGGATTTCACTTCCTCCTCCGCGCTAGTGCTGCTGGGAGTCACTGCTGGATCTTTCACCTTCGCACTTGGCTCCAGTGACTGGCTTGCAGCTTGTGTGGGGTGTTTCTGTTCCCACACACTGCCTGCGATTACAGTGTGTAAGGCATCTCTCTCTTCCTCCCCCCTCCTGCCCACCTCACACTAACACACGGACTGAAGTCTCCTCCCCTTTTTCCTCGGCTCAGATGTCACAGACAGGAGAAGGAGGGGGAGGAGAATGGACACAGGACTCAACAGGACGGGACATGCTGATCTGAGGTTTGTACAGAATATTAATGCTTGGCACTTGCAGGAGAAGGAGACACAGAGACAGGGGACAAGTTGTCAAAGAAGAATACTTGCGGTGATTTTGGGAAATAAGAGCATGCTGTATGTGCTAGGGGGCACTTTAGGAAGGGAGATATATTGTGCTGGGGGGGAGTCAGATTTTTTATTTAACCCCCCTTCCAGCACAATTTCTCTCCCCTCCCAAAGTGTGCCCCCTAGCACATACAGCATGCTCTTATCCCCCAAAATCACTGCAAGTATTCTTCTTTGACAACTTGCCCCCATCTTCAAAGACAAACTGGCTGCTATTGAGGGGACAATTGTACAGTCTGGAATCCTGGGAACTTTGCTAGAGATTCAGGACAATTCTGGAGGAGGATGTAAAGAGGCACTAAGGGGGCACCCCGGAGGACGTAAGGGGGCTCTGACTAAGTTAGTACCGCCAGAGTGCCCCATTACATCCCCCCTTACAACCTCCAGGGTGCCCCCCTACATCCTTCGGAGTGCCCCCCTTACATCCTTCGGAGCGCCCCACCACCAAAGTGGTATAGCAGTGGCTGACAGACTATCAGGAGGTGATATTGCACTCCTCTTCCTCCTCTCTCCACTAACTACACCCCGCCATACACTCCGCACTCCTCTCCTGTACATATTACCCACCATTATACACTCTGCACTCCTCTCCTGTACATATTACCCACCGCCATACATTCCACACTCCTCTCCTGTACATATTACCCACCATTATACATTCCGCACTCCTCTCCTGTACATATTACCCACCGCCATACATTCCGCACTCCTCTCCTGTACATATTACCCACCGCCATACATTCCGCACTCCTCTCCTGTACATATTACCCACCGCCATACATTCCGCACTCCTCTCCTGTACATATTACCCACCGCCATACATTCCGCACTCCTCTCCTGTACATATTACCCACCGCCATACATTCCGCACTCCTCTCCTGTACATATTACCCACCGCCATACATTCCGCACTCCTCTCCTGTACATATTACCCACCGCCATACATTCCGCACTCCTCACCTGTACATATTACCCACCATTATACATTCCGCACTCCTCTCCTGTACATATTACCCACCGCCATACATTCCGCACTCCTCTCCTGTACATATTACCCACCGCCATACATTCCGCACTCCTCTCCTGTACATATTACCCACCGCCATACATTCCGCACTCCTCTCCTGTACATATTACCCACCGCCATACATTCCGCACTCCTCACCTGTACATATTACCCACCATTATACATTCCGCACTCCTCTCCTGTACATATTACCCACCGCCATACATTCCGCACTCCTCTCCTGTACATATTACCCACCGCCATACATTCCGCACTCCTCTCCTGTACATATTACCCACCGCCATACATTCCGCACTCCTCTCCTGTACATATTACCCACCGCCATACATTCCGCACTCCTCTCCTGTACATATTACCCACCGCCATACATTCCGCACTCCTCTCCTGTACATATTACCCACCGCCATACATTCCGCACTCCTCTCCTGTACATATTACCCACCGCCATACATTCCGCACTCCTCACCTGTACATATTACCCACCATTATACATTCCGCACTCCTCTCCTGTACATATTACCCACCGCCATACATTCCGCACTCCTCTCCTGTACATATTACCCACCGCCATACATTCCGCACTCCTCTCCTGTACATATTACCCACCGCCATACATTCCGCACTCCTCTCCTGTACATATTACCCACCGCCATACATTCCGCACTCCTCACCTGTACATATTACCCACCATTATACATTCCGCACTCCTCTCCTGTACATATTACCCACCGCCATACATTCCGCACTCCTCTCCTGTACATATTACCCACCGCCATACATTCCGCACTCCTCTCCTGTACATATTACCCACCGCCATACATTCCGCACTCCTCTCCTGTACATATTACCCACCGCCATACATTCCGCACTCCTCTCCTGTACATATTACCCACCGCCATACATTCCGCACTCCTCTCCTGTACATATTACCCACCGCCATACATTCCGCACTCCTCTCCTGTACATATTACCCACCGCCATACATTCCGCACTCCTCTCCTGTACATATTACCCACTGCCATACACTCCATACTCCTCTCCTGTACATATTACCCACCGCCATACATTCCGCACTCCTCTCCTGTACATATTACCCACCGCCATACATTCCGCACTCCTCTCCTGTACATATGACCCACCACCATACATTCCGCACTCCTCTCCTGTACATATTACCCACCACCATACATTCCGCACTCCTCTCCTGTACATATTACCCACCGCCATACATTCCGCACTCCTCTCCTGTACATATTACCCACCGCCATACATTCCGCACTCCTCACCTGTACATATTACCCACCATTATACATTCCACACTCCTCTCCTGTACATATTACCCACCGCCATACATTCCGCACTCCTCTCCTGTACATATTACCCACCACCATACATTCCGCACTCCTCTCCTGTACATATTACCCACCGCCATACATTCCGCACTCCTCTCCTGTACATATTACCCACCGCCATACATTCCGCACTCCTCTCCTGTACATATTACCCACCATTATACACTCTGCACTCCTCTCCTGTACATATTACCCACCGCCATACATTCCGCTCTCCTCACCTGTACATATTACCCACCATTATACATTTCGCACTCCTCTCCTGTACATATTACCCACCGCCATACATTCCGCACTCCTCTCCTGTACATATTACCCACCGCCATACACTCCGCACTCCTCTCCTGTACATATTACCTCCTGCCATACACTCCACACTCCTCTCCTGTACATATTACCCACCGCCATACATTCCGCACTCCTCTCCTGTACATATTACCCACCGCCATACATTCCGCACTCCTCTCCTGTACATATTACCCACCGCCATACATTCCACACTCCTCTCCTGTACATATTACCCACCACCATACACTCCATACTCCTCTCCTGTACATATTACCCACCGCCATACATTCCGCACTCCTCTCCTGTACATATTACCCACCGCCATACATTCCGCACTCCTCTCCTGTACATATTACCCACCGCCATACACTCCGCACTCCTCTCCTGTACATATTACCTCCTGCCATACACTCCACACTCCTCTCCTGTACATATTACCCACCGCCATACATTCCGCACTCCTCTCCTGTACATATTACCCACCGCCATACATTCCGCACTCCTCTCCTGTACATATTACCCACCGCCATACATTCCGCACTCCTCTCCTGTACATATTACCCACCGCCATACATTCCGCACTCCTCTCCTGTACATATTACCCACCGCCATACATTCCGCACTCCTCTCCTGTACATATTACCCACCATTATACACTCTGCACTCCTCTCCTGTACATATTACCCACCGCCATACATTCCGCTCTCCTCACCTGTACATATTACCCACCATTATACATTTCGCACTCCTCTCCTGTACATATTACCCACCGCCATACATTCCGCACTCCTCTCCTGTACATATTACCCACCGCCATACACTCCGCACTCCTCTCCTGTACATATTACCTCCTGCCATACACTCCACACTCCTCTCCTGTACATATTACCCACCGCCATACATTCCGCACTCCTCTCCTGTACATATTACCCACCGCCATACATTCCGCACTCCTCTCCTGTACATATTACCCACCGCCATACATTCCACACTCCTCTCCTGTACATATTACCCACCACCATACACTCCATACTCCTCTCCTGTACATATTACCCACCGCCATACATTCCGCACTCCTCTCCTGTACATATTACCCACCGCCATACATTCCGCACTCCTCTCCTGTACATATTACCCACCGCCATACACTCCGCACTCCTCTCCTGTACATATTACCCACCGCCATACATTCCGCACTCCTCTCCTGTACATATTACCCACCGCCATACATTCCGCACTCCTCTCCTGTACATATTACCCACTGCCATACATTCCGCACTCCTCTCCTGTACATATTACCCACCGCCATACATTCCGCACTCCTCTCCTGTACATATTACCTCCTGCCATACACTCCACACTCCTCTCCTGTACATATTACCCACCGCCATACATTCCGCACTCCTCTCCTGTACATATTACCCACTGCCATACACTCCACACTCCTCTCCTGTACATATTACCCACCGCCATACATTCCGCACTCCTCTCCTGTACATATTACCCCCCACCATACATTCTGCATTCCCTATTGAACATTACCACATTCTGCACTATACAAGTCATCTCAGACTCTCTTAAAGAACACCCCCTTTAAGCCAATATTTAGTGCAATTTAAGACATGTCCACAGTTCATTACGACACGCTTTGCGCACCATATTGTTGTTGTTCTTGATGCCTAGGGTCCACTTTTGATCTTGCACATGGGCCCGCTGATTTCGTACGCCCCTGCCCCAGAAATCGGCAAAAAATTTTGTCAAAAATCATCTTTTTTGGGGGAGGGGGGGGGGGGGGGGGGTCTCTGAATGGCAGTTTGGAAATGTGGTCACCCTAGTTGCTGGGGAGGGTCTATTGTTTCTGTGTGTGTGTGGGGGGGTCTATTGTTGTGTGGGGGATATATTGTAGCTGGGGTGGGATCTATTGTTGCTGCACGGGATCTATTGTTGCTGGGGGTGCTATTTTGTTGTGGGTGGACCATTGTTTCTGTGTGTGTGTGTGTGTGGGGGGGGGGGGTCTATTGTTGTGTGGAGGATCGATTGTTGCTGGGGAGGGTCTATTTTTTCTGTGTGTGTGGGGGGGGGGGGGTCTATTGTTGTGTGGGGGGGTCTATTGTTGCTGGGGTAGAGTCCATTTTTGTGTAGGGGATCTATTGTTGCTGGGGTGGGGTCTATTGTTGCTGGGGAGGGTCTATTTTTTCTGTGTGTGTGGGGGGGGTCTATTGTTGTGTGGGGGGGTCTATTGTTGCTGGGGTAGAGTCCATTTTTGTGTAGGGGATCTATTGTTGCTGGGGTGGGGTCTATTGTTGCTGGCGGCAGGGGATCTATTTTACTGCTTTTCTTGTCATCATTAATAAATTCCATACAAATTATTTAGCACCACAAAATGATAATTGGTTCTGTATTCTCTAAAAGGGACGGTACTGAGAGGTGGGTAGGGGGTGGAACCAAGGGGCGGTGCTCAGAGCTAGGTAGGGGGGCGGAGACAAAGGGGTTATTCTCTGAGAAAAAAGCCGTGGAAGGGGTAATGTACATTAAACTGTGTGTGTTTAGTATCACTTTAAGCAAATGTTTTTTTGAATGTTTCTTTAGACCTTTATATTAATACAATAATCAGCATGTCAGCCACATATCTGAAGTTCAGCGCTATCTACATTGCTGTGTTATTGTGCGGCATTTTAATGATCACATATGTGCCGAGCCTTCTGCCAAGAACAGTAAGAAGACTCAGCTGTACGGTATGGCTCATTTGGCACAGCGTGAGAGTTTATTTTTCTCCCATTAATAAATTAAGAAAATACCGTGTTGTTCTTTCTTTTAATCTTTGTTTCAGATAATCCTAATGCCCCGGAGTAAGAGGAATGAAACCGGGAGCGTGTGGGTGGCGCAGACAGATATGCCGAATGAATCCCAGTTCTCAGCTCTGAATTCCTGAGCTTCCTCACCTCCCAAGATTGCCTAACTATGAGGGTTCAGGATAAAGGCCGATCAGGTGAAATAATGCGCACAGATTTATTTGACCTATATACACTCTACCTGTAAACAATATGTATAGTAGGTATAAATCATTTAAATACCTACAAAAGTAACTAAGGAAATGATATATATCTTTAATTTAGGTTTACTTGAACCCAATGTTTAATATTTGAAATTTCATGATATTTACCTATATAAACCCTACTGTAAAACAATGAGCTTACTTTATAGATCCTTGTAAACTTACTTTATGTATCTTTATAATATTGTATACTCAATAAACTTCTTTTGACAAGGAAATAATGCGCACAGTTGGAATAATATCTGCCAAAGAATTTGCAACCCAATTAGTAGACACGCCATGACCTAAGAAATTTTTTTTTTTTTTTTGCAAAAGGAAAACAGCAAGGGTCCTAAAGTGTATATGACTGGTATAGTTATAGAGCAGGGGTCTCCTAACTCCGGCCCGCTGCAAGATTTATTCGGCCTGCAGATAGGGGTCAGTGATGTACCCTCAATGTGCATCGATTGAGGATTAAAGTGGAAAAATAGAAAATTTGGGAGGAAGGCCTCCATAAGAGATCCTCATTTGGTAGACCATGTAGGTCTGGTACAGCCATTCTCAACCAGGGTTCCTTGGAAACCCTGGGGTTCCTCCAAAGGTTCCTAGGGGTTCCTTGAGCTGTGGCTGATGGACCCCCTATCTTAAGATGTCTGCATAGTTCTGGGGGCAACACCACTTGGTAGAGCCAGTTGCATGAAGCTAACAATCTTTTAAGCCATCCGCAGGAATTGCATTTTGACAACCACAGTAAGGGCTGCCTTATTCCGCATGGCCACAAATGTAAAGGGCATTTGTTTTTTCAATGGCAACCAATGAGTTTTAGTAAGGGTTCCTCAAGACCTGAAAAAGATTTCAAGGGTTCCTCTGGGGTAAAAAGGTTGCGAAAGACTGGTCTGGTACCTCATCCTAATCAATAATATACAAAATAATGGACCCTAACAAACATAAATATAAGGACTATAACGGTACCCAATTTTTGTAAAAAGTATCAAAAAGTATTTATGATAAAAAATTATACATGTATACATATCGAAAAACATACAAATCACACAAAAGCTGCACATAAAACATAACCAAAACCATCCAGTACTCCTTGCATACAGATTCTTGGTGGCTTCCCTATGGTGGAGTACAGTGAGTTGCTGTAATTTCGACGCAGTTTGTGTTTCACAGGAAGTAACCCGCGTCTTCAGGAAAAGTTTCAGCAAGAACACTGAAAATGGACATATATATATATATATATATATATATATATATATATATATATATATATATATATATATATATATATCTATATACATATCTATATAGATATATATATAAATCTATATATCTATATAGATATATATATAAATCTATATATCTATATATCAGTTACAGCTTCTTATTTGCTGGAGCGAGAAGCAGCAGCCCTACCCCAGTCATCTACCTCCTAAGATAAGGAGACCTCTGATCGCCATCTTCTCATCCGTCTCCTGCAGGGTGGAGAATCAGGAAGACAATAGTGAATATTATTTTGCTATTGTCAAACAACGGGTTGGGCTGAGGGTGCAGTGCTCTGCGCCCCGAGCCCACCCTTTTTTGAAGCCAATTAGAGCCTCAGGCTCTAATCATGTGCTTGTAGATTAGGGGCTGGGCGCATGGATTAGAGGGGCGGCGCCCCCTGCGCCCTATATGGACGGGCCGCCACAGAGTGCACGCCACCGGTGGCTCGCTCCCGCTGTGATTTAAAAAAATAAATAAATGATTTGTTAAACCCACAAGTGCTTTTTTTGCCACTCATATTCTTTTATATTGGCTTTTGGAATTAACAAATGCAGCAATTTAGAAAACTGGATGGAAGTTTAGTGCTGAAAAACAGAATCACATAATAACATGTCAAATTTTTAGAGTATGAGTATGAGGTGAACTGGCTTGGCAAAATTGGTAAAATTGTATACAAGATTGTATACTCTACGCGTTTCGTGAAATGTGTTCACTCATCAGAAGTTGGCTTGAGAGATTGTCAGGAACCATGAAATCAGGCCGAGACAGAAGTACAGTTAAATCACACTTGTTTAATAATAAAACTAAAAAGAACAAACGTAGTCAAAACATAGCCAAAGTTCAGTAACCGGATAGTCAGCCAAGCCAGAAGTCAGGGATAAATGTAGTGGAACGGCAAGCAGGATCTGGAGCCAGAAGGGATGTCAGCAAAGCAAGTCTTGAACGGGATCACAGGAGATAGTTTCTGTGATGTTGACCAAGGCGAAGGCAGAGATCCTTTGGACTGGACGGCTTAAGTAGGCAGGACTGACGAGCAGGATATCATCAACAGCTGAGTAACTGTGGAGAGATAGGAGCTGGCAATTAGCCGACAGGTAAGCGGCCAGCTCTGAGAAGGAAGGGCTGAGCCCAGCCCTGACAATACTCTACGCATTTCGTCAAATGTGTTCACTCATCAGAAGTTTGCTTGAGAGATAAATATAAGCAATATATTTGATGATTTTTTTTTTCTGTACTTACAGTGTAGTCCTGCAGCCATATTCCTGATGAGTGAACATATTTAACGAAACGTGTAGAGTATACAATCTTGGGGTGCCAAGACCGTTCAGCTCATTCTCTGAAAATTCAACATGTTATTATGTGTTTATGACTATGTTATATCAATTCATGTGTTCATCTGGTAAATGTGTATTTATGTATTACCAACTCATTGTATATGGTGGTGTTTACACTTGTAAACCATTTCATGCAGCTCTAGACCCAAGGGGCTGCGTTACACTAAATAAAGGTTTTATATATATATATATATATATATATATATATATATATATATATATATATATATATATATATATATATATATATATATATATATATATATACATTCCATACACTTGTTTTTTTCAGCAGTAGCACATCTAAAGTCCCACTTGTTTTCCTTCTTGTTCTTGTCCATGATACTGAGGATGGAGGTTTGTTGCAGTGGCTATGTCAGGTCATCTTTCCTTCTTTTTTTTTAATATGCATCAGTGACAGATCTATGATTTTTAATTTTCCGAAAGAATCTAACATTCTCCATTCCAGCAAATTAAATGTAAAGCTATTAATTGAAAATCAAACATTAGCTAATGAATGTCCCATTCCTTATACCAAAGTTAATAAAAGTCTTATGAATAATTAAAACCAATGTTCAGCTGATGGTTTATCAACCAGGGAAAGCTGCATAAAATGAACCAGTGGAAGATATTATAATGAAGGTTTGTATCTAATGGGGCCTATGGATACATTAATAAAATACATTGTGGAAATACCTGAAAATCTGCAACAAAGTGGCCTTAAAAGTGTACCTATCACCAGAAAAAAATCACATGATATAATTAGCAGGGTGTGTTTCACAATGCCTGATTAGTTCTTCTACACTCACCGGCCACTTTATTAGGCACACCTTGCTAGTACCGGGTTGGATCTCCCTTTTGCCTTCATCTTCGTGGCATATATACAAGAGGGTGTTGGAAACGTTCCTCAGAGATTTGTCCATAGTGACGTGATGACATCACGCAGTTGCTGCAGATTTGTCGACCGCACATCCATGATGCTAAGATGTAGATCAGCAGTTTTTGAAATACTTCGTCTTCACCACGTCTGGATGCCGAAATGCATTGAGTTGCTGCCATGTGATTGGTTGATTAGCAATTTGTGTTACCAAGCAATTGAACAGGTGTACCTAATAAAGTGGCCGGTGAGTGTATATGAATATTATAGAAGGTGAAGTGTTACAAGGGAGACATAAGTACAATGTCCTATAAATCTAATTATTAGCGGATGATGAGCAGACCCTTCTCCAACACCTGTGCTGTGAAAGTAAGGATGTTAATTAATCCCCCATCAATTCATGGCCCAACTTCTATCTAGAAACCTCAACATTTGCATATCTGACCAATTCTTCCGTTTACTGTGTAAATTTTGCCTGTGTCTGCAGGATAATTTCACCTTTAAAAAAATGAAATAAATGCACATCTTTTTGCAAGTAAAAAAATGTGCATTTACATTTTTTTTTACTTGGAGCTTGTAAAGCATTGCACCCAAGATCAGCAGATCACAAGTGCAATGCAGGACTCCTGCAGAATTGTCAGACTTGTAGTTTCCCATTTACAGAATTTTTATTCAAAATAGTGACAGCGAGCAGGATTGGGGACATGTTACATTATCCTTCCTAAAAACGGGTGGAACATGTAACATGTTGTCAAAGATGAACTTATCCTGTTTACATCTATTCACATCAGAACTGCTTTTACCCCACGCAACTCAATTAGAATGAAAAAGCTGCTTATGCAGCTTTAACCTCGTGCCAGGGGCATTGCTAGGTCTGCAAAAGATCTGGGGCTAGAGCCCATAGCAGCAGTCACCAACCATGCGGGTGGTAAGCAATTCTTCGTGGGCAATGGCTGGTATTGGCGCTTCAATCATCATGGCACCATGGTTGATATGGTGTCAGGGTGATTGAAGCGCATTATTTCTATTGTTACATTGTAATATATAATGAAGTGGTTCAACTCACCATAATGCAGAATCAGTGGGAGCTCTGGGCGTGTCACTTGCCACATCTCCTGCCACCAGAGGCAGCTTGTCAGTTGCCACCATCGCCTGCCACCAGATGCAGCTTTGCAGCTTGTCACTTTCCACCATCGCCTGCCACCAGAAGCAGCTTGTTACCTGCCACCATTGCCTGCCACCAGATGTGGATTGTCACTTACACTTTAGCCTGCCATCAGATGCAGATTGCCACTTGCCACTGTCGCCTGGCACCAGATGTGGAGTGTCACTTGCCACTGTCGCCTGCCACCAGATGTGGCTTGTCTTTCGCCACTGTCGCCTGGCACCAGATGTGGATTGTCACTTGCCACATCGCCTGGCACCAGATGCGGATTGTCACTTGCCATGTCGCCTGCCACTATTTGCAGATTTTCACTTGCCATGCCAGCCAGTGACTCCAAATGTGCATTGTGGCTGCATTGGTGGTAGGCTGGCAGCACTGGTCCATTTAGCACAGAGGCAGGTACAGTTGTCGGTTCTGAGTGAGGGCAGGAGTGAGGTGATGCCGGGCAGGCAGTGAGAGATGATGTCCTCTGTGCTCGTCCGCCTGCTCGCTTCTCTCATCCGCCTGATCAGCTCTCTCATGCAGCCCGCCCACTCGCCGCACCCGCGACCTGACTGCAGAGAGGCCACGGCCCACTGGTTAGACAGGGACCCCTGTGGTAAGAGACTCTGGGCTATGAGCCCCAGATTCGAGGCTATAGCCCCAATAGCCACCCCCTAGCGACGCCACTGCCTCTTGCCAACCAGCAGTTGAACTTTTACTGCTGGCGGGCTGCTCTGTTGTTCCCCCACAATGTATTCGCAGGTAAACGTCTGGGTTTACAGGTGCGTGTGCACCCGCCCCCTGTTGCTCGTGTTGTTCAATTAAGCATTGACAATAAATCCTGGAAGCTGATTGGTTATTATGCAGAGCTGCACCAGATTTTGCACAACCCAGTATTAGTAAATCTCCCCCATTGATACCAAAAATGGGGCACTATTCCTCCCATTATAACAAATGATGGGGCACTTTGCCTCCCATTACAACCAATGATGGGACACTATTCCCCCCATTACAACCAATGATGGGGCACTATTCCTCTCATTACAACCAATGATGGGACACTATTCCTCCCATTACTACCAATAATGGGGCACTATTCTTCCCATTACAACCAACGATGGGGCACTATGCCTCCCATTACAACCAATGATGAGACACTAATCCTCCCATTACAACCAATGATGGGACACTATTCCTTCCATTACAACCAAAGATGGGACACTATGCCTCCCATTACAACCAATGATGGGACACTATTCCTCCCATTACAACCAATAATGGGGCACTATTCTTCCCATTACAACAAATGATGGGGCACTATGCCTCCCATTACAACCAATGATGGGACACTATTCCTTCCCTTACAACCAATTATGGGGCACTATGCCTCCCATTACAACCAATGATGGGACACTATTCCTTCCCTTACAACCAATGATGGGGCACTATGCCTCCCATTACAACCAATGATGGGACACTATTTCTTCCATTACAACCAATTATGGGACACTATTGCTCCCATTACAACCAATGATGGGGTATTGCTTTCTTCCACTGACCAATGTCCGGCCCACCCAAAGTCTGAAGGTCAGTAAACTGGCCCTTTGCTTAGTCTAGGGGTTCCTTGAGCAAGGGGAAATTTCTGCTAATCAGA
The DNA here is from genome assembly GCA_037952835.1 of Lithobates septentrionalis. Classification (NCBI taxonomy): domain Eukaryota; kingdom Metazoa; phylum Chordata; class Amphibia; order Anura; family Ranidae; genus Lithobates; species Lithobates septentrionalis. Next base: position 292,075 of record JBBDGP010002944.1, on the reverse strand, counting down.
AGCTGTAAGTTAACACTGAAAGCATGGATATTCTTAGCTATCTGAAAGAGGAGGATCATTCCCACTGACCCCAAAAGTAGGGAGAATTCTTCTCTTTGACCATCTCACTAATGTACAGTAAGCTGTAGATGAAGTAATGTTTATCAGGCGTTCTCTGAGACTAAAACAATATTTCAAGGGTTCCTCCATATTAAGAAGGTTAAGAAAGGCTGTTCTAACTGATAGTGGGGTCAAATTGACATTCATTTTTGACTGCAGTGATGAGAAAATTCAAAGGAGGGCCAAGGAATCTGACAACAGAGGAACAAAAATACAACAAAACTGCCTATACAATTAAGGTGAGCCTGTAGAAAAAACACCATCTGTGTAGCTTTCACTAAAGTTGGCCAATGCCGTTGCCATAGGTGTTGGCCATTGTCGTACCTCCCAAAGCCTGGCCAAAAAACTCCCTTGTTGCCCTGTTGGATGTTGCCAACATGCTTCCAGCCATTACTGCTCGCCCCCACCATCATAGGAGCTCTCTCTGTTTTAACACTGCCACATTTTTTTAGCAATGTCCTGGCAGCAAGAGAGGGCGGTGGAAGCCATCTCTTGGACTTATTTAGCCAGGCATGTAAATGGGCTACATCTATAGGAAGGACATTATTCAACTTAAGCCAAAGCTGCACAGTTGTTTTTTATATATACATGTGCCCCTTACCTGCATAGACAGTTTTTTTTAAATAAAATAACCCTTTAACCACTTCAGCCCTGGAAGGATTTCCCCCCTTAATGACCAGAGCATTTTTTGCAATACGGCACTGCGTCGTTTTAACTGACAATTGCGCGGTCGTGCGACATTGTACCCAAACAAAATTGATGTGCTTTTTTTTCCACAATTAGAGCTTTCTTTTTGTGGCATTGGATCACCTCTGCGATTTTTATTTTTTGCGCTATAAACAAAAAAAAGACGGACAATTTTGAAAAAAAAGCTAAATATTTTTTTACTTTTTGCTATAATAAATATCCAAAAAAAACTATTTTCTTTATCAGTTTAGGCCAATATGTATTCTTCTACATATTTTTGCTAAAAAAAAAAATCGCAATAAGCGTATATTGATAGGTTTTCGCAAAAGTTATAGGATCTACAAAATAGGGGATAGATTTATGGCATTTTTATTATTTATTTATTTCTTACTAGTAATGGCGGCGATCTGCGTTTTTTAGCGGGACTACCATATTGTGGTGGACAGATTGGACACTTTTGACATTTATACAGCGATCAGTGCTATAAATAGCCACCGATTACTGTGTAAATGTCACTGGCAGGGAAGGGGTTAACACTATGGGGCGATCAAGGGGTTAAATGTGTTCCCTAGGTGTGTTTCTAACTGTGAGGGGATAGGACTGACTAGAGGAGGAGACAGATCGTTGTTCCTACTTAGTAGGAACAGACGACCTATTTCTCCTCCCCTGTCAGAACAGGGATTTGTGTGTTTAAACACACAAATCCCGGTTCTGGTTTTCGTGCCCGTGATCGCGGGTGGTCAGTGGCGATCGCGCCTGCCGGCCACGTACATCGGCTCTGGGGACATGCTGCGGGCGCGCCTGCTATAGCGCTTTAAAGAGCGACGTACCATGACGCCGATTCGCCCGGCCGTGCCAACCTGCCGCAGTATAACTGTGGCGGCATGTCGGCAACTAGTTAAACCAGCCATTCTCAACCAGGGATCTTTGGAACCCCAGGGTCTCTCAAGAGGTGTCTAGGGGTTCCTTGAGCAGTGTCTGATTGACTTCCTAACTGATAGTGCCTGCATAGTTCTAAAGCAAACACCGCTTGGCAGCGCCAATCATCTTTTTACCTGCCTGTAGGACTGGCCTTCCAATGACCACTTATTAGGCATTATTCCCACCAATATAAGTGCCATTTTCCATATGATCGCCAATTAATTGGTTTTAGCAAGGGTTCCCCAAGATCTGAAAATGACTTTAAAGGCTCCTCTTGGGTAAAAAGGTTGGGAAACGCTGTTTTAAATGATCCCAGTGTTTAGCTTTAAAGGGTAACTCCACTTTCGTGGGGGAAAAAAATAGCAAATAAAGAAAAAATAATATAGTACATATAATTGCGACACCAATCATATTGTAATTGGATGTTATTAAAAATTACGTTACCTTTTCAATCTGCAGCCACTGTAATTTTCTGAGAATGCATTGCACTATGGCTACCTGGAGTTGTTCTGTATACAGAGTGTGTACTGACCACCCCCCAGAAACATCATTTCCTGCTTGTGTGATTGGCTCACCAATTTTTACCAGAAGTCCGCCTATGATACAAGTCACATTTCATACACCTCCTGCTACAAAAAATGCCATTTCTGGAGAGATACTTTCATTCGGAGCACGTCTAAAGGGATGCAGGCCCAGCAGATTTCCACATTAGTGCTCTTCAGCTGCACACCTGACAGTTAATTATGAAACCCCTCCCATTAGACCCACTCCATAAAGAGGCACAGACAAACACACAGGGATTTCTTCAGAATAAAAAAAAAGAAAGGTAGGAGTCTGCAGCAAAGGTTGTTATAACCCTTGCAATGTACATCGATCACCCAGAGGGGAATGTTTTTTTTCTCAGCAAAAAGTGGAGGTACCCTTTAAAACTCCAGTTTTGACAGATTTTTTCAAAGCACACTGATGTTCAGGTAACCTTCTGAAGCATTGTGTCTTGTAAATTGTATACATCACATGTGGCATTTTGTTTCCTGTTCCATGAAAATAACCCGCTCTTAAATGTAATAGAAATGCTATTTCTTTATGATTTGCTTCATATATGACGCTCTACAGAGAAGCTTGGAACCTTTCATGCAATCTTCGGGCTGTTGTTTTTTTTTTTTCCCTATAGCAGATCACCCATTACTGAGTTCCTCGAATGGTGCTGTGTAGGTTGAATATTGCACATTTAACAGCTGGCAAATTATATACTGGGCTATAGTTAGGGATGGGGTTTGGGTTTGCCGCCACCTTGGGTGTTCATCTTTATGGCTCCGGTTTTGATTTACTTTGATCAAAGCACGTTTAGTGTTGAAGCATCGTGTCATGTAATTTCTATGCATTAAATGTGGCATTTCATTTCCTGTTCCATAAAATTTACTTGCTCTTTAATATAAATATAATATATGTTATTTCTTTTTTTCTTCAAATACCGTATATACTCGAATATAAGTCGAGTTTTTCAGCACATTTTTTTGTGCTAAAAGTGCCCCCCTCGGCTTATACTCGAGTCAAGCACTTTTCTGCAGCAAAAAAATTCATTTTCCGAACCGACTTTGGGGCCCCGTATCTCAGGGCCACTTGGTGCTAGGAACCCCAAATTTGGTGTGCAAACCCAGTGGAACTGGTACCCCAGATGCGGGGCCCCAAATTAGGTTCGGAAAATGTCATTCTCTGCTGCAGAAAAGTGCTTGACATTTTCTGAACCGATTCTTTGGGGCCCTGTATCTCGGGGCCACTTGGTGCTAGAAACCCCAGCTTTGGATATTTTATGGTGCTAGTTCCACTGGGTTTGCACACCAAGATGCACACCGAGATACGGGGCCCCAAAGTCGGTCAACTGTGTCCATCTGCAGCAATGTCATTTCGGGTTCAGAGACCCCAAATTTTGGCTGCAGCTAGGGGGCATCTAGGAACCCTTAACTACCGAGTTTGAAGTTCAGGGGACCTATGGCTGCAAATGGGCACAGTGAGGCTGCAAATGGGCATTGTTGACCCTCTTTTCCACTTACAGTAGCTGTGCATTTCTCACCCTCGTCTTATACTCGGGTCAATAAGTTTTTCCCATTTTTTTGTGGTAAATTAGGGCCTCGACTTATACTCGAGTATATATGGTATATGCTACTCTACAGAAAAGCCTGGAGCTTTGCATGCAAGCTTCAAGCTTGCCCTATAACACAGGGTTTTTCAAGCAGGGTTCCAACCTTAGAGTTTCTCTAGAGGTAGTTAGGGGATACTTGAGATGTGGCTGATTGACATCCCATCTTATTGTGCCTCCACGGTTCCACGTCCAGCGCCACATGGCAGAACAAGTGGTATGACACCAATAAACATTTAGCTATCTGGGGCATTCTGCACTGATAAAAATGATTCTGTTGGCTTGTAATTTTAATAAATGTTAATTAATTGACTTTGATATTTTAACTGCTTCAGATCTGCGCTATAGTCGAATGACAGCTACAGCGCGGACCTACTTTGCCAGAAGTACGTCAATAGACGTCTTCCCGTGCCCGAGCGGTTTGCCCCCCTGTAGGGCGCTCACGGTGTGCTCTGTGATCAGCGAGTCTATGAGACTATCATCCGACCCCTTACCACGTGATCAGCTGTCAGCCAATGACAGCTGATCATGTGATGTAAACAGAGCCGGTAATCGGCTATTTTTTCTCCTCGCGCTGATAGTGTGAGGAGAAAAAAAAAGCCGATCACCAGCGGCTCTCAGAGGGACATCAGTCCCGATCAAGAAGAGTTCCCGCCAGCTCATCTGTGCCCACCTGTGCCATCTGACAGTGCAGCCTACCAGTGCCCACCAGTACCACCTACCAGTGCCCACAGTGCCACCCATCAGTGCCCACAGTGCCACCAATCAGTGTCACCCATCAGTGTCACCAATCAGTGCCTCATAAACAGTGCTGCCCATCAGTGTCACCTACCAGTGCCCATCAGTGTCACCTACCAGTGCCCATCAGTGCCACATATCAGTGCCCATCAGTGCCATCTGTCAGTGGTGCCTATCAGTAACATCTATAAGTGCCCATCAGTGCCACCCATCAGTGCCCATCAGTGCCATCTTATCAGTGGCCATCAGTGCCGCCTTATCTGTCCCCATCAGTGCCGCCTTATCTGTCCCCATCAGTGCCGCCTTATCTGGGCCTATCAATGCCCATCAGTGCCCAACAGTGCCGCCTCATCAGCGCATATCAATGAAGGAGAAAAATTACCTGTTTGCAAAAAATTATAACAAACTATGAAACATGTTTTTTTTTTTTTTCTAAATTTTCCATATTTTTTTGTTTGTTTAGCAAAAAATAAAAACCCCAGCTGTGATTAAATACCACCAAAAGAAATCTCTATTTGTGTGAAAAAAAATGATAAAAATATAATTTGGGTACAGTGTTGTATGACCGCACAATTGTCATTCAAAGTGCGTCAGCGCTGAAAGCTGAAAATTGGTCTGGGCAGGAGGGGGCGTTTAAGTGCCCAGCAAGCAAGTGGTTAAGTACCTTACTTAATTTCCATTAGTTCTTAAAACACACCTTTTACATTTACAAAAATATTGTATAATATTGGAGTAATCTAGACAAAACTTTTAAGGTATGTGCATTTACATATTCTAATTGAGTTACATTTACTTAAAAAAATGATCTTTTCGTTTGACTGAAATTGCGGGACGCATATCTTTGCCAAATGTGCAACCGCACGAGTTTTGATGCTGTATATTTTAAAGAGTTTGACGTCTTTTGGAACTTTGAAAGCCTGCAAAAGGCAGTTCCCATACGCGTTCGGCCCATCAGGACAAAAGAGCTCCACTAGTGACAAGAATTTTTCACTACAAAGCCACGCAATGCCATTGAAAGGTAAGAGTGAACATTGAACAAATTATCGTTCACATGCTTTAAAATGTTACTTAACATACCATCCAAAATGTTTATTTTATTTGCCGAGATATATATATAATATCTCTATCTATCTATCTATCTATCTATCTATCTATCTATCTATCTATCTATCTATCTATCTATCTATCTATCTATCTATTTATAGATAGATAGATAGATAGATAGATAGATAGATAGATAGATAGATAGATAGATAGATAGAGATATATATATATTATATATTTATATATATATATATATATATATATATATATATAATAAATGGACATACGTCCGTTGTATACACCTATTAAGATAACTCACTTGTGCGCACGCAAAGTTTGCGCTTACTGCATTCTGCACACCGCAACCAAGATGCAGGGTGAGGGACCGCCAGCTGTTAAGCTTAAAAATGATTTTGTGCCACCAAAATGAATGTTTCAGCCGGTTAGGTTTTTGAGATATTGGAATTCAAATTCTGATTATGTAACATCAAGCCCCGCCCACTTTGCATCCAATGTTATTAAAATTTAAAAACAAAGATGGCATTCGTTTGCACTGCATCTGTGCCGATTTGTGCTGCAAAAACCAGCGCATGTGCTGGTTTGGTTTCAGAGATATTGCGCATTATAGTTGATGAAACCTCTCCCACTTTGCACCACATGTTATTGCATTTTAAAAACAATTATACAATTTGTTTGTGCTGATTTGTACCACAAAAACAAACTTTCTCTTTGTTCGGTTTTTGAGATATTGGACATTCAACGTTAGATTATGTAACCTAAAGCCCCGCCCACTTTGCACTATGTTATTACATTCCAAAAACAAATCTACCATATTTATGCTGCATTGGCAGGAAAAACAAGCATATTGGTATAGTGTATTTTTTTTCATATAACACTCTCATTTTGTATCAGAAAGAATGATTATGGGACTCATTTATTCTTTTAGCCTGAGCTACCCTGAAAACCTAAAAAATACCTTTAACGTTTTTCAGAAGATCTTTTTTAGAGCTAGATGTGGGGAATCTATCTTCAAATGTTCACACTTTAACCGCTTGCCAACCAGCCACCGTCATTATACTGCAGCAGGTCGGTTCTCCTGCGCAAACCGCCATAGGTGTACGTTGATTTTTGCGCACCTGCCATGTACCGCGGGAGCATGCCCAGGGGTCGATTGGACTCGATGTCCCACGATCCCGGTATACAGAGGCAGAACGGGGATCTGCCTATGTAAACACGGCGATTCCCATTCTGCCAGATGACATGTCTGAGATCTTCTGTTCCCAGTGACAGCCATCTCTGTCATGTCCCAGTGAGCCCATCCCCCCTACAGTTAGAACACACCCAGGGAACACACTTAACCCCTTGATCGCCCCCTAGTGTTAACCCCTTCACTGCCAGTGTCATTTATACATTGATCAGTGCATTTTTATAGCACTGATCAATGTAATAATGTCACTGGTCCCCCAAAAAATTTGTTTTTTTCAAAATTGTCAGTCTTTTTTTGTTTATAGCGCAAAAAGTAAAAACTGCAGAGGTAATCAAATATCACCAAAAAAAGCTCTATTTGTGGGAAAAAAGGAAGGTCAATTTTGTTTGGGTACAGCGTTGCACAACTGCACAATTGTCAGTTAATTCCACGCAGTGCCGTATCGCAAAAAATGGCCTGGTCATTAAGGGGTCAAATCCTTCCGGGGCTAAAGTGGTTAAAGTGCAAATTACTTTCCTAAAAGGCTTAAAGAAAAAGTTAATACATTCTGTATTATATGTTATTTACAGATATACTGTAAATAAATGTGTTTTAGTTTGATTTGTCAGCTGAGAAAGAGGCATTTCTTTCTTTATTTTTTTAAAATGTTTACATTTACATTTGATGCTGCTTTAATTACATTTGTAACACTTTATACATAATAAATGTTAATTTGTTTTGAAAGCCTCTTTCATGAGACTATTCCTTTTTAAAAAAAACATATTATTGTATTATTTTTATGTAAAAACCTTCAAACATATATCAAATACATTTGGAAAATAAGTTTTACCAACATAAAAAAAATGAGTACGTTACAAGTTAATATCACTTAAAACTTAGTAGGTAAGTAATAGGGTAGCACGGTGGTGTAGTGGTTAGCACTTTCATCTAGCAGCAAAAGGATCACTGGTTCGAATCCTGACCATGACACTCCCTGCCTTCCGTTAGCATGTTCTACTCTGTGCCTGTGTAGGTGTCCTCCCACACTCCAAAGACATTTTGGTAGGGTAATTGGCTCCTGTGTAAACTGACCCTAATGTGTGTATGTATGAATGTGAGTTAAGGTTCTTAGATTGAAAGCTCCTTGAGGGCAGGGACTGATGTGAATGTACAATGTATGTGTAAAGTGCTACGTAAATTGACAGTGCTATATATAAGTACTTCAAATAATTACGTTAATGTATGTGTTCCTAACTTAAACTTTTCTATAAACTGTAAAAATTGAGTTGGCTTTACTTGAACCTATGGTCTATAAACTGTAAAAATTGAGTTGGCTTTACTTGAACCTATGGTCTATAAACTGTAAAAATTGAGTTGGCTTTACCTGAACCTATGGTCTATAAACTGGAAAAACGGAGTTGGCTTTACTTAAAAATATAGTTCCAGGCAAGTTAAGGTATGTATTCCTAACTTAAAACACTATGGTCTATAAATTGAAAAACATTTTGTTGACTTTTCTTAAAACAACTAAGTTGAAAACATGAAAAGTCTAACAAGTCAGACAAAAATAAGTTTAGTTGACAGTACTTAAAAAGCTGATGCAAATAGGTGCCTCATTTTTTTTGAGTAGACCCAGCACAATATTTTTTACAGTGTTACCACCACTGTAAGGATTTAGTTCTTTCTACTGACCACCGATGTAAGAGACGTTCTTCCCACTGATCCCAGGTAAATTATTTTTTGCAGGGGTTCCCTGAGACCTAAACATTATTTCAAGGGTTCCTTTAGGGTTAAAAGATTTCAAAAGGCTGCTATAGTGGTTCACCCAATACTGAGGTCCCTATTGTGCCTTCAACAGCTGCCAAGTTATATACTGGGTTATAGTTAGGGATGGGGTTTGCTGCTACCTTGGGTTTTCAGCTTTATAGCTCTGGTTTTGATTGACTTCGCTCAAAGCACATTGGTGTTGAGGTAACCTTCCAAATCATTGTGTTTTGTAAATGATATACATTTCAATGTGGCATTTTCATTTCCTGTTCCATAAAACTAACTTGCTCTCAAATGTAATGGAAATGTTACTTCTTTAAGATTTGCTTTATTTATATAGTATGCTGCTCTACAGAAAAGTCTGGAACTTTGCATGTAATCTGCGGGTTGGTGTTTTCTATAGAGTAGGCATTCTCAACCAGGGTTTCATGGAGCCCTATGGTTTCTCCAAAGGTGGTTAGGGGTTACTTGACCTCCCATGTTTTGGTGCCTCCATGGTTCCAGGTCCAAACCAGTGGTATGACACCAAAGAACATTTTAGCTGTCTGTGTCATTCTGACCACCACTGTAAGGATTTAGTTCTTTCTACTGACCATCAATGTAAGAGGTATTCTTTTTACCAAACCTAGATTAATATTTTTTTGCAGGGATTCCCTGAAAATGATTTCAAGAGTTCCTCTTAAATGTTGAGAAAGGCTGCTATAGTTGTTCACCCAATACTGAGTTCCCAGAAAGGTATTGATGTTGGTTGGATATTGCACTTTCAACAGTTGCCAAGTTATATACTGGGTTATAATTAGGGATGAGTTTTGGGTTTCAGCAGATTCAGCACGTTTGAAACTCTTGGTCCAGGTGACTTAATGTGGAAATCTGCCAGACCAAATACTTTTAAACATAAAACAAATCTCTCCTGCGCTCAGGTGTCCAGGAACTGAATATGTGGTGCGACCACCTATAACGAGGTATTGCCTAGCGTCTTGCAGCCCTCCTCTGAACAATGGGTATTCATGCTAGAAAAAACAGAAAAAGAAGGAGGGCGCACTAACCTAGTGCATTACCACTAATAAACTTTATTGCAGCATAAAAACAGCAAAGATTATACTCACAAACGAGCTATCGAAACCAGCTTTAAAAAAGGGCGCAAGTGCGCTGTTCTATGGATCGACACACACGATTATACTTTATTGCAGCATAAAAACAGCAAAGATTATACTCACAAACGAGCTATCGAAACCAGCTTTAAAAAAGGGCGCAAGTGCGCTGTTCTATGGATCGACACACCAGGACCTATTGCCAAGAGGATCAGACCGGTGCAAATGGCCAATGGCCATTGGCCATTTGCACCGGTCTGATCCTCTTGGCAATAGGTCCTGGTGTGTCGATTCCGACCGTCCAGAACGCGGTGACGTACAACACGTACGACGGGACTAGAAAATGGAAGTTCAATAGCCAGTAGCCAATAGCTTCCGTCTCGTACTTGCTTCAGAGCATGCGTTGTTTTTGGTGCGTCGGAACAGCATACAAACTAGAGTTTTTTCCCGATAGTAATTTGTTCCGTCTGAAAAATATAGAACATGTTCTCTATCTAAGTCCGTCTGAATTTTTGACAGAAAAAGTCCGATGGGGCCTACACACGATCGGAATATACGATGAAAAGCTCCCATCGGACTCTTTCTGTCGGAAATTCCTCTTGTGTGTACATGGCATAAGGGTAAAACAAATCTTAATGTCTAAGCCCAATTTTGCAACTTTGACATGTGTTAGTAAAACATATCATCACAACTATTTTGTGCATCCAGGTGGATTATACCTTGTTTTTTTCAGGACAAATTGGTATTTCTTTTGATGGTAAATGGTAATGGATGTCTCCTGATTTTTTTTTTTTCCTAAGGAAAACTAGCCCAAAATAGTAAAAAAAAATATTTTTAAATGTAACTGTATATTTCTTGCTACTACCATAACCTACCACCAAAAAAACAAAACAAAATAAATTCTCCTGCTGAACACAGCGATACCAAATATGTGTGTGTTAGTTGTTGTTTGTAGTACAGTCCAGAAACAATAGTGTGCATTTTGCTTTTTTTTATCCTACCTAAAACACACTGACATTGACACTAACTGATACTGTTACTAGTTAAAAATAAAAAATAAAAATCCTGTCCAAAAAATACTGACCCTGACCTTTGACCCTGACCTTGACCCAAACACTAAGAGTCCTTTCACACTGGGGCGGTTTGCAGGCGTTATTGCGCTAAACAATACCGCCTGCAAACCGACCCAAAACAGCCTCTACTGTTTCTTCAGTGTGAAAGCCCCGAGGGCTTTCACACTGAAGCGGTGCGCTGGCAGGAAATGAAAAAAAACTCCTGCAAGCCGCATCTTTGGAGCGGTGTATTCACCGCTCCTGCCCATTGAAATCAATGGGGCAGCGCGGCTATACCGCGGCAATACCGCGGCTATAGCCGCGCTATGCGAGCGGTTTTAACCCTTTTTCGGCCACCAGCAGTGGTTAAAACCACACCACTAGCGGCCGAATACCGCCGCAAAAACGATGGTAAAGCAGCGCTAAAAATAGTGCTGTTTTACCGCCGACGCCCCCACCGCCCCAGTGTGAAAGGGCCTAACCCTGGGGCTGACGTGGATCAAACCTTGATCTAGGTATTTTTTTTTTTTTTAATAAATTGGATTATTATTATTAATTTTTTTTCTACACACACTTGTTTTTTCCTATCTCTGCAAGGACAGAGAAATATACAATATATCTGTCCTATCCATTCACAGAGACAGAAAACACAGGGGTGAGCTTCACAGTGACTGATCACTGTGATAGCCAATCAGAGGCTATCAGAGCGATCAGGTGACCCGGAATCGCATGTTCCGGGTCCCGATTGTTAGAACGGGGCCTGGGGCTCTCGTGAGACCCTGGTCCCAGTACTGGGAGCAAGCCGTGCGGTGTGCTCCCAACACACAGGGAGATACACAAATATGCGGCCCCACAAAAAAAAGCCCAGCCCAGGGGGGCCGCATATTTATGGTCGGCGTGAAGGGGTTAAAGCAGAACTTCACCCAATACAGTGCAGTACAGCTGGTTTGTTATCCTCAGCCTGCAGTTACAGTTTTTTTTGGGGGGATCCCCCACTACCGCAATCCAGGGTGAGGATTACACGCCTTGCCTTACCCCCTCCCCTCACGCAGCATGTCACATGTCGAAGGAGACTGCAGAACTATTCACATAGCACCATGCAAGCTTGCACAAGCTCAATGGAGAGGCAGCTCTGATTCTACAGGAAACACAACCGGATCCTGTATCCAAGATGGTGGTGTTGGTTACTTGTAGGGATGCACCAATACTATTATTGTTACAGCGAGTACCAGTACCGATAATTTTTTTTTTAGTACTCGCTGATACCAATTACTGTTACCTACCGGCAACTGTTCTGTTTACACTTCAGCTGTCAGCAATGGTACAAAGCACTAAAAAGTTATTTACAAATGAATTAAATGTATTTTCTTTTTAATTTTGTGCTTTTTTTCAACGTGAAAAGTGTAAATATATTTTAAAGTTTTAAAGATATTAACAAACAAAGCAAACAAAAAAAAAAGGTTTAATTATTAATAGTTTTTTTTTAAATAGAAATAAACAAAAAAAAAATCAGCAGGAAAATAATCATTTAAATGGAAAAGGAGAATAAGGAGTTACTTAGGACTGATTAGAGTAAATTAAAGTGGTTGTAAACCCACAAAAAAAAAAGCCCTGCAAGACAAAGGCATAATGAGCTAGTGTGCATATCATACTAGCTCATTATGTAATACTCAACTGAGATCAAAGCCCCCCACTGTGGTGCCCGTAAATAGGAACGGCCGGCGACATTTGTCCCCGGAGTTACTTCCGGGTATCATGGCTCCGGCGCTGTGATTGGCCGGAGCTGCGATGACGTTACTCCCACACATGCGCACGGGAGCCGCCAATAACGACACACTCACTGAAGCAACGGCACGTACGTGCCATTGCTTCAGTGCGCATGTGCCGATGACGTCGGCACATGCAGATACAGGGGATATCTCCTAAACTGTGCAGGTTTAATAGATATTCGGGGTAGCTACAGGTAAGCTTTATTATAGGCTTACCTGTAGCAAAAAGTGGATTGTAAGGGTTTACAACTTTAATGGTTAATAAGGGGTTAAACAGAGAGAAATGTAATTAAAAACATTTTTTTTTTACTTGACAGGTTGCTTTAGGCCCCTTTCACACGATCGGACCGTTCAGGTCCGCCTGTCAGTTTTGACGGCGGACCTGAACGGGCGCTCCATGTTAGCCTATGGAGCGACGGATGTCAGCGGAGACATGTCCGCTGACATCCGACCCGGTCCGATCCGCAAAAAGCAGACGGATGGCCCTACCTCCAGGTCCGTCGCTGGTGGATCGGATCGGGTGAGATCTGATTAAAACGAACATGCTGTCCTTTTTCATCCGATCCCTCCATAGGCGGCAGCGGCGCCTGACAAGCCCCTCCCCGCTCAGTGAGCAGAGAGGGACCTGTCATCCGCCGGCTCAGCGGAAATCAACGGACTGATCTCCCACTGAGCCGGCGGACCGAGGCGGGCTCCGTGGAAACGGAGTACGCCTCGTGTGAAAGGGGCCTTAAACTGATTTCATCTGCAGATCGAAGTTCATCCCATTGATCTGTAGATGAATAAACAGAAAGATACAAAAATAAACAATGTTCCTTTTTATCTTTCTGTTTCAGCAGCTGAGGAACGTTGTTGATAAACATTGCCCAGGTGCTTTTTTTTTTGACAGCTCCATCTGTCAACAGGGAAACCCCACCGAGAGCTGAGTGAGTCATTGGTTGTTAAGGATGCAGCGACCCCGCTCCTTAAAGCGGGGTTCCACCCAAATTTTGAACAATATCTGTATGTATTCTCTTCCTTGCCTAGATGCTGACATGCCGTTTAAAAAAATTTAAATCGCCGTAATTACCTTTTATTTTTCTATTCTTCTTTGCACTTCCTGGTTCTCCTCCCGTGGGAGTAGGCGTGTTTCTAGGCTCTCCCAGACTCCTGGGAGCTAGTCTCAGGCTTCCCAGGATGCCACTGAGCATTCACCACATCCAGGAAATAAATGCTTGTGGGCTTCAAATGCCCACAATGAAAATGGAAACCGCCTGCAGTGAATAATATAAGTTATTCTTTCCGACGAAATCTGACACAGGCGGACATATAATACACAATATGTGAGTATGTAATGCTGAGAAGAAAAGTTTGTGAATGAACTAAAAAAACAAAACGATAGATAGGTGGACCCCCGCTTTAACAACCGATAAAGGCCACATGTGTTTTTGTTTTTTTTTCACAAGGCATATTTCCTAATTGTAACATACACACCACAGGCCTTTTTTTAAAATAGTGACAGTAGTGTAATATTCTGGGGCAATGTATTCCTGAGAAAAAAAAAGGATTTGAAAGTTAACATATGCAGACATTTAAGACAGAGATAGCTAAGAACCACAAATTGACAGCTGTCTGAATTTAAAGTAAGCCTGCTATTTATCTGCTTGACGACCACTTCACGTCGGAGTACGGCGGCAAAGCGACTCTTCTGTGCCAGATCACATATCTAGTACGTGATCCGGCACTTCCTGGTAGCGGGCGCACGCATGCGCCGCTGGCTGTGATTAGTCATAGCACAAGCCAATCAGCTGGTGCCGGCCAATGGATGACTGCTGACACACGCCGATCGACGAGGAGAAAGACAGGATGGAGCTCTGTCAATGTAAACAATACAGAGCTCTGTCCTGTCAGCGAGGGATGTTTCGGTTTTTGTTTACCTGCAAAGCAGGGGATAAAAACCGGCACATCCCTTAGTAAAAGCAGCACATACAGTATACACATAAACACTGGTTAGGCACATATTTAATCCTTTGATCGCCCTAGATGTTAACCCCTTCCCTGCCGGTGTCATTAGTACAGTGATAGTGTATATTTTGTAGCACTGATCACTGTATCAGTGTCACTTGTTCCCACAATCTGTCAAAAGTGTCAGTTAGTGTCAGATTGGCCGCTGCAGTATCGCCGCCATTACTAGTATAAAAATAAATAAATAAAAATTCCAGTATATATCCCATAGTTTGTAGACGCTATAACTTTCGCGTAAGCCAATCAATATACGCTTATTGGGATTTTTTTTTTTACCAAAAATATGTAGCAGAATCCATATTGGCCTACATTTTTGAAGAAATTCGAATTTATAATATTTTTTATTGGATATGTTTTATAGCAGAAAGTAAAAAAAAATGTTTTTTATTTCAAAACGTTCGGCCTTTTTTTCGTTTATAGCGCAAAAAATATAAAACCCAGTGGTGATCAAATACCACCAACAGAAAGCTCTATTTGTTAGAAAAAAATATATACATTTAATTTGTGTACAGTGTTGCATGGCCGTGCAACTACCCCCATCATCTTCTGAGCGATAACCAAGTCCACTTATCAAATATTTGTGGGCACCGTGGGCTCAAGGGGCAGCTCAGCTGCTTTGTGCCCCACAACAATGACTGGGCCCGGGGCATCTACCCCTTTTGCCCTGCGTTAAAGACGGGCCTGATCACATGTCTCAGGAGACTGCAGAACTATTCTAAGAGCGCCGTGCAAGCTTGTACATGCTTAGTGGAGAGCCAGCTGGGATTCTTCAGGAAACACAACTGGATCCTGTATCCAAGATGGTGGCATTGGTTACCTTGATTTTTAAAAAGAACCGGCTGTGGGAAGATAAGGCACAGGTAAGCACCTGATTTTTAAAAGTCATCAGCTTCAGTATTTATAGAAAAAAAAAAAAACTGAAGTTCCTACTTTAAGTAGATTTATTAAACCCTTACTGAATGTCATGTAGGTATCACAATGCTGTGTTTCTTAGAGAATTAGAGATGGGGAAAATATTTGATCCTTTGTTGCAAACCTAATGTTGTTGATGTCCCTCA
Source organism: Lithobates septentrionalis (assembly GCA_037952835.1). Taxonomy (NCBI): domain Eukaryota; kingdom Metazoa; phylum Chordata; class Amphibia; order Anura; family Ranidae; genus Lithobates; species Lithobates septentrionalis. The sequence goes on along the minus strand of JBBDGP010002944.1, from coordinate 276,522 downwards.
GCCTCTTTACAGCCTGTTCTTGTCCACATACACTACAGTGATAACAGGCCACATATGCTTTTTCACAGGGCATACTTCCTAATTGGAACATACATGCCACTAGAGATGGGTTCTGGCGTGTTCGGGATCCCACATGCCCGATCCCACCAGGAAGCCAACACTGCACACGGCTAGTCGCAGGCAGTGAGTCACTTACTAATCTGTGCAGCTGCGGATTGGGAAATGTCTCACTGCCTGTGATTAGCGGTGTGCAGTGTCGGCTTCCCTAGCGGGTTCGGGCAGGTGGGATCCTGAACATGCCCGAGCCCATTCCTACACACCACATGCCTGTGCACCATAGCGTAAAAAATAATAAAAACGCAGTGGTGATCAAATACCACCAAAAGAAAGCTCTATTTGTTAGAAAAAAATGATATCAATTTAATTTGTGTACAGTGTTGCATGACTGGGCAATTGTAAGTTGAAGTAACATTGTCCAAAAGCAAAAAATGGCCTGGTTATGAAGCGGGGGGGGGGGGTTATTTAAAAAAAAAAATAGAAGTTCACTGCAATAGAATAGGTATGATACTGACCTTTCCAGTAGCCTGTTTCTTCTATGTTCCAGAAAGGCCAGAAGCAGAAAAAATAAATAAATAGGCAAAGGGCAGGCTAGCAGGGTAGGTTGGCAGTTGGAGGGTTAATAGAATATTGTCAGGAGTGGGACAATGTGTGGAGACAGTGATTGGGTAAAATGTAAGGTAGGGAGGACCAATGTAGGTGGGGAGGTGGGGTCGTTAAGTTGGTGGGGCACTTGGAAGAAATGGATGAAATAGAAGCTTCCCACCCTCCCGCCCCTGTGGATGCCCCTGTTGAAGACTGTTCAGTCGAAACGCATAGGGCTAGCATTTCAGCTTCCCACATTGCCATTTTTATCTGTTTGTGATCACTTTTTAACCGTGTATGGTGTTTATACAATAAATCCCATTTTTTTTTTGACCTGCACCATGTGGAGCTTCCTTTTTTCTTTTCCCACGGCTCCTTATTAAATCGCCATCTCTGGATCATTCTGCTCTGGAATTGGAAACGTGAGCGACAGCCGTCCAACTCCTGCCTGCGACCACCATCTTCCATCTGTGCCCGTGGCCCACAAGACACCGTCCGGCTGGACATCACGGGAGATTCTCCCCATGCCTTTTTGACGCACTGCTATAAGGTATCTGCGTCCTACGGATCCGGTAATGCCCCGTACACACGGTCGGATTTTCCGACGGAAAATGTGTGATAGGACCTTGTTGTCGGAAAATTCCGACCGTGTGTAGGCTCCATCACACATTTTCCATCGGATTTTCCGACACACAAAGTTTGAGAGCTTGCTATAAAATTTTCCGACAACAAAATCCGTTGTCGGAATTTCCGATCGTGTGTACACAAATCCGACGCACAAAGTGCCACGCATGCTCAGAATAAATAAAGAGATGAAAGCTATTGGCTACTGCCCCGTTTATAGTCCCGACGTACATGTTTTATTGTTGTATTTGGCACTACCTCTGGTATGCCTTAGTCATGGTCTGCAGCCTCTGCCAGACTCTTAAGTATATGATATTTACGAGAGTGTTGGATCCCTGTGATGATCCAGCAGTATGTTGGCAAAATGATAAACTCTGGTGTTTTACTACTAATACAACAGGTAAGAAATTACTTTTTTTTTTTTAAGCAGATAAAGTTTTGAGCTAAAGAGCAGAACTTACTTGGCATGCAGTAGATACAGCTCGGAAAACTCATTGACCTGATATGCCTCCAATTGCATACATTTGAGATGTAGGCGGTAGAACTATCAGTGCAAGTCCGTACTAAACTCAGAATACTAAAAAAAAGAAAGCTTGAATGATACAAGACCTGAAATAACATTCCTGGAGAAGCAATCAAACATCTTTCCAATTCAATGACCTACATAATAAATTACTTTATCACCAATGAAGGGTATATAAATTTAATAACATGGTTTCAAATAATTGTAAAGTGTAATCATTTATTTTAACTACCATATTAATATTAGAGGCACTACACATACAAAAAAAAATATTTACAAGGTTAAATCAGGTTCGGTCTGCTGCTATATTTGGGTTTGGCATAATAAATTGGTGCAGATGTGTTTGGCATAATAACATTATTGCAGTCATTCAGGAGGTAGTACTGATATCTTCTGACGCCTATTTTTTTGTTTGTTTTGTTCTCTTTTTGCTTTTTTTTTTTTAGTTGTCGAATTTTACATTGCAGGACCAGTAGCGGCCGCTGATACAGGGCGCAGAGGCGCCCAGGCCCTAATCTCCATGCAGGGCGCCGGACACATGGATTTCTATGGGGTTTGTTTTGGGGTTTTTTTGTTTTTGTTTTTTAGACGCATGTGATTAGAACCTGAGGCTCTAATTGGCTTCAAAGTGGGTGGGGTCGGAGCGCAGAGCATTGTGCCCCGAGCCCACCCACTTGTGTGACAAAAGCAAATTAATTAATGTGTGTAGCAATCAGTGCCACCAACCTCTATTAAATAAAGTGCTATGTGCTAAATAATATGTATTCTTGTGCAAAATATTACTGACTGTCTGCAGCTGCTGTGACACTCTCAGTGAATTCACCACACCAAACAATGAAAAGAAATAATTATTCTTTTAGTGCAGCGCTGCTCCACAATAGTGAATCTGCTCAAAATATCACATCTACCATATGTGCAAATTCCTAAATTATTATAAACCAGTCTTATGTGAACTATAAAATGATATACACTCAAACTCTTCTAATAAATATAGTTCATATATGTGCAAAATCTTGATTGTTGTAAACTCCAGTCCTTATATAAAACCACCCCTGTGCTTCTCCGTTCTCCAAGGGAACACCCTTAGTTGTGCACACCGTCACCAGCTGTAATACCTGAAATGAGGGACACCTATCAGCAAAAGTATGCAGGCATAGGACACACCCCTGGCCACACCCCCTTAAAGGAGAATTGTACAAAAAAACAAGCTTAGTTAAACCCCAAGTGCTTTTTTTTACCACCACTATTCCTTTATATTGGCTTTTGGAATTTACAAATGCAGCAATTTAGAAATTGGATGAAAGGTTTAGCGCTAGTCGCTAGAAAACACTTTTTGATAGATAAAAAGTGCATTTTATATACAACTATATAGATCAGACCAAAATGAGGGACAAATGAGGAGGAATGAGGGACAGAGGGACATTGCTCCAAATCAGGGACAGTCCCTCGAAATCAGGGACAGTTGGGAGCTATGCGCTACGGTTTCTCTCCTCCACGCCAGGACAACTGGTCTCTCAACTCAGCAACCTCACGGGTGATTTCGGATGGATTCTGATAATGATCTCTCGTGTGTAGAACCCTGCTACACTCTCCTTCCTTCACTCCAGGAATTCCGCTCAGCTACTCATCTCTATACATGGCTCCGTTGTAACATGCAATCATAAACAAGACAACATAGTGCTCTCTGTATCCATATTTATTAAAATAGCCCCAATATGGGAAAACTTACAAGATATCTTTTTAGATTTTCCTATTGCCAGCAATGGTATTGTATTTCAAATTGTAATTTTTTTCTTTATAAATGTCCATTTTGCTGCAGCATATGCTATACACGGTACAGATGCGCCATTTTACAGGCAGACTAAAGGCCCCCCCCCCCCCCCCCGGCACTATATTCAAAGGAATTTTTCATTTTTTCACTTTAATTCCGCGTACACACGGTCATATTCTCCGACGGGAAATGTTGTGTATGCTCCATCGAACATTTGCTGTCGGACTTTCCGCCAACAAATGTTTGCTAGCAGGTTCTCAAATCTTCCGCCAACAAAGCTTTGTTGTCGGAAAGTCCGATCGTGTGTACACAAGTGCGTCGCACAAAAGTTCATGCATGCTCGGAATCAAGCAGAAGGAGCCGCACTGGCTATTGAACTTCCTTTTTCTCGGCTCGTCGTACGTCTTGTATGTCACCGCGTTCTCATGTTCGTAATAGTAGGCCAACATTTGTGTGACCGTGTGTATGCAAGACAAGTTTGAGCCAACAACCTTCGAACATAAAATCCACGGTTTTGTTGGCGGAAAGTCACAGTGTGTTTACGGGGCATAAGCATCATTAAAGTCACTGCTCCTTTAAAAAAAAAATAAAAATCAACATGTCTCCCAGGGCAGTACCCAGGCCCCCATACCCTTTTTATGGCCAATAACTGGCATATAGGCCTTCAAAATGGGCACTTTTTCAAGTTCAGGTCCCATAGACTTCAATGGGGTTCAGAGTTTGGGTCCCAACTTTTGCGATGTTCGAGAGTTCTGGCGAAAACCGAAACGGGGGGGGGGGGGGGGTGTTCAGCCCAACTCTATTCTACTTTAGGATTGCTATAAGTTATCACTGGAAAACAGACCCACTTTTTTTACATTTCTTTTTCTCTATACTGATCTGATAACAGTAATTGTAAAAAAGGTATCATAGATGTTAGCAGTGCTGCTCTTGAGTATTTATTAATAAAATCCCACCTCAATCCAATCCTGAAATAATTCAAGAGTCCTTGTGTCAAGCACCCATTATAAAGGTGATTGTGAGCGCTGACATAATGCTCTTACGCTTTAAAATATTGCTGAAATTTACTCTGCATTTTGGAACCCTGCTAGCAAGGGGCTGAGAACACGCTTTATAACATGTTTATTGCTACTTTCAGCCTTGAATTGCTTGCGTGTTAAGTACCAAAATGCTTCTGGAGAATACTAGATTACTAAAGCCAAAGAGTTTCTATGAAAAGCATTAACACTAAGTGATGATGTCTGTTTGTGTGCGAGTTAACTCGCTCTTCAGTAACATACCGTATTGTGGAAATGGAGATGTGGCGATAAGTAGTTCTAGGACCATGAAACTTTATACGTTCATACATTTTGGCACCATTGATCCAGCACTGTAGTGAGAGGCGAATGGTTTGGCCCGAGCATGAGTTCAGGCCGAACATTGGCTGTTTGCCCGTTCGAAAAACAACCGAATTACCATCTGTTCAGCCCGCCGAATTACCACAATGCACAGTTCATTGGAAGCTCTGATTGGCTGAAGCAATGAAAAAGCTTTGGCCAATCAGGGCACAGAGCACTGTCAGAGCCATGATTGGAAACTATCAAGAAGACTCAATCCAATCATGGCTCATTCTTCTTAGTCCCACCCCCACACCATAATAAATATTCTTTCCATGGCGGCCATTTGCACTGTGAAATTAACTTGGAGAGAGATAGAACAGGGCTCAGTTCAGTGCTTGGGAAAAAACAAAACAAAAGCAGCGCCTTCTAAGTGTAGCAATTCAGACATTTACTAAGTTAAAATGGTGATGGAAACACTGACAAACGAGTGGTATAAACCAGCATAAATAATGGGGTCATCTGCACTGTCCTGGAGGCTGCCTGGTGCCTGGTGTCGCTGGCTGTAATGGCTGGTGTACCTGTCCAGCTGGGACGGAGATCAGCGATGCACTGTGTAAGAAGTACAGGGAGACTGCAACGTGACGTCACTTCCGGGTACAGGTACTGGCGGCTCTGACTACACCCCAATGCCCCCGACACGGGGCTCACGGCCCTGATAGCACCCCCCTTGCGCGGGCTCACGGCTCCTCTCACTGAAAGCCCAGACAGCACGATGCGGGAGGTAGGGAACTTACCGGGCTGTGGCTCTCCTCCTGCTGTGTCTCCTCCACTGCGGGCAGCGGGAGTCCGCTCCTCATGCTTCCTCCGCTCTCTTGTGTGTCCTCTTCCGCCACAGCGCTGGGCATCCAGTAGGATCTCCCGACGCTTTGGCTAATCGGGTAACAGGTCTCACCGACCTGCCTTCTGATTGGCGGGGAGGCACTGTAGTGTGAAAATAGCGAAAATTCATTCGCTATGGTCACGCAATTGGGTGCAATTGGGGCACATTCTCTGCGCTCCAAGCCCACCCTTTGTTGAAGCCTATTAGAGCCTCTGGCTCTAATCAGCTGCTTAAAAAAAAACACCCCCTCCCGCCCCCGCAATAGGAAGCCATGAGTCCGGCATCCTGACTGAAAAGGGCCGGGTGCATGGATAGAGGGGCAGCAGCAGGGATGTGGGGGGGGGGGGGCGGCGCCCGTGTGCCCACAATGCACGGGCCGCCACTGAGTGTAACCATTCATTTTTACTTTTTTAACTTTTTCTGAATGTAGAGTCAGTGATCTGTACATCTGTACCGAGTCCATTCATAACTGTGTTTTCTGTGCTTAAGTTCAGGAATTGACTGGAAGTTCCGTACAGAGCTACTGTATTCCTGTCCATTCTTTCCGTGCAGCTGAGGTTGCAGAGATGGAGAGTGAGGGATGTGTCATCGGTCTCCTTCTCTGTCTCAAAGGTGGGACATGAGAGGTCTGTTTAGACCCCTGATATCTCACCATGTTCTTCCTTTCATCTGCTCTGTGCAAGAACATTTTTACCCTCAACAGGTACTATAATCTTTTTTAACTATACCCATAAATATAAGAGATACCATAAATATTTACTTTCATGGACTTTTCTGTCTACACTTTAAAGGGCTTCTTCTTTCCCGACCCCAGTGTGTCCTCAGGCTCTCCCCACCCCTTCTTTCAGGCCATCCCTCCCTCTGTGGAGGAGGGGGATTTTTGGGTTAGTGGTGAGGTCTCTCCTAGGTCTGACATCTATGAACTTCTACACATATATGTGCAACTGTGGGTCTCCAGAGCGTGAACTTAAAGGAACCTGTACCCTTGCATGTTTTTAAGATACAACTATTGGAATGTTGACTGCACTGTTATAATATCTGTAAGTGTTCCCTTTTTTCAGACAAAAATTGTTATACACCATATAATGTCATTTATTATTTGTTTATTCATTCATTACTCTATTTTAGAAATATGGTTTCTTCTCGCACACACCCCTGAAGAAGGAGGCAACTTAGCACTCTGAAACGCGTTGGGTGCGAGAGATTATAAACTGTATTGTATATATACTTTTATATGTATAACAGTGTACAAATTTACAGATATGCTCTAAACATTCCTTGTTTTTATACATGAATATTGTCTTTTGTTTATATAATAAATAAATAAATACATTTTTGAAACTATCAATACATTTCACTAAAATCCTTTGAAATAGTTTAGTGCCTTAAAAGTCCACCACATAGGGGATTTTTTCTTGTTTTCATATGATATTGGATGTGGCACTAACCCCTGCGCAATATCATTGGCCTAATAATCTTTTCTTCGATATCTCACCAAAGCACCCTAACGAGGTTCCTAAAAAACTGTAAAACATAATAAAAAAGAAAATTGTAAAAAAAATAAAAAAAAATACTGATACCAGTGGTGGAACTACAGGGCTCACAAAAGGTCATGCTTGCGACCGGGCCCTGGAGTTTCACCACTGGGCTCAGAGGGAAGGGCCCCGGTCGGGGGTCAGGGGGGCTCTTCATGGTTTCTTGCATCAGGGCCCTGAAAGTTCTAGATACGCTACTGATGGAGCGCACAGCGCAATCATCACCTGTCACGTACCTGGTAGGTTTTGAGCCTGAAGTGCAGAGAGAAACCTCCCCTACAGCTCCCACTCTCGTTCCTCTGCAATGGAGACAGAGGACACAGGAGTGAGGAGTGGTATGGGTGCCTGGCAGGATCAACAGTTGCCAGAAGTTCAGGAGTGGTGGAACCCTCTGGAACCAGGAACTGAAGAGGAGACTGGAGACTGGAATGCAGACTGAACCAGGAGCCTCGACAGGTAAGTAGACAGGAACTGGAGTGCAGGACTGGAACCAGGAACAAGCAGCAGGTAGCAGACTGGATACTGGAGCGCTGGACTGGAACCAGGAACAAGCAGCAGGTAACAGACTGGATACTGGAGCGCTGGACTGGAACCAGGAACAAGCAGTAGGTAACAGACTGGATACTGGAGCGCTGTACTGGAACCAGGAACTAGCAGCAGGTAACAGACTGGATACTGGAGCACTGGACTGGAACCAGGAACAAGCAGCAGGTAGCAGACTGGATACTGGTATCAAGCAAAGGAATGGTCAAACAGGCCGGTGGTCGGTATTGGGCGGACAGCAGAGGTACCAGGGATAACACAGGAGAATGGTCAAGCAAGCCAAGGAGGTCAGGTGCAGGCAGATAGCTGGATAGTCACTACAGGAAGCCGGGTCAGATAACAGAAGGATTCAGATCAGATCAGGTTTGGCACACAGAACGCTGTAGAGCAGACAGCGGGCATTGAGTGTAACAGGCAGGTTTAAATAGCCCGCCTGATGCCAGCGGGAGTGCGCGTGCCCGTGCGTGACAGCCCCGGTGAACGCGCGCGCATGCGCGGTAGTGCCAGTGGCCGTGTTCCAGTGCGCCTGGAGCGACGATTACTGGCAGGATCTTCATGACATTGCCCCCCCAAGGGGCAGCCTCCGGATGCCCTTTTGGGGAAATTTCTTTCGGTGGGACCTTTTAAAAGATTGTAACAGATCTTCAGCATGAATATTGTCCTCAGGTTCCCAAGAATTTTCTTCGGGACCAAACCCCCTCCATTTTATCAGAAATTGATTCTGATTACCTCTCCTCCTGTGGTCCAAGATAGATTCCACCTCGAATTCCTCCTCGCCATCTACCAAAATTGGATCAGGAGGATCCGCATTTCGGCCTGGAAATGGATTGACAATGGAAGGTCTGAGCAGAGACGCATGAAATACTGGGTGAACTTTTAATGAATCAGGGAGTTCTAGTTCATATGCCACCTTGTTAATTCTCTGTTTGACAGGGAATGGTCCTAAAAAATTGGGACCCAATTTTCTTGAGGGGCAGACCAGCCTGAGGTTAATTGTAGACAACCATACCTGGTCACCGGGTTCAAGTAATAGCTCACCTCGCCTTTTCTTGTCGAACGTTGTCTTATTGTACTCCTGGGTCCTGGTCATGGTCTCCTGCAAAATTTGATTATTGAGAGTAAAGAAGTTCAATTTCTCCTGAACTGCGGGTACTGTACATTCTGGAAGAGAGTTAGGTAAAAATGAAGGGTGGAAACCGTAATTTTCAAAAAATGGAGTCTGTTTGATAGCGAAATGAATGGAATTGTTGTAGGCAAATTCAGCCAATGGAAGCACAGAAATCCAATCATCTTGGGCAAAAGAAGAAAAACAGCGTAAGTATTGTTCAAGTGTTTGGTTTGTTCTCTCTGTTTGCCCATTAGTCTGGGGATGATAGGCAGATGAAAATGAAAGCTCAATGTTCAGTGTTTTGCATAGAGACCTCCAGAATCGGGAGGTAAACTGTACCCCCGATCTGAAACAATATTGACCGGCACCCCTTGGAGCCTGATGACTTCTTTAATGAACACTAGTGCCGTTTCTGTAGCTAAGGGGGTACCCTTCCTTGGGACAAAGTGGGCCATCTTTGATAACCGGTCCACTATTACAAAGATCGAGGTGTAGCCCCCGACCAGAGGTAGTTCAACAATAAAGTCTATGGATAACATTTTCCATGGCCTATCTGGGACAGGCAATGGTCTTAGTAATCCCCATGCCTTGGTTCTGTAACCCTTGTTCCTGAGGTGATACAGGATTCTACAAATTTTTTACAGTCCTCGCGTAACTCAGGCCACCAGAAGGTACGCTGCACCAAATCAGTGGTCTTAGCTACACCAAAATGCCCAGCCAGTGCATGATCATGACAGAGCTCCAATATAGGAACTCGTAGAGTTTCAGGTATAAAAATCCTATTCTCGTGCCAAACTAACCCATCCTTAAGTTGGAGTTCTGGCCCAATGGAAGGTCCTAATCCCGCGGAAGGCTGATTAATTCGAGAAAGCAGGTTCCCCTGAAGTAGAAGAAAATTCCCCGGGGACAGGATGGTGTCCGGAGGGGAAACTTCTTGGGTCTTGTGGAACATCCTGGATAGGGCATCAGGTTTAGTGTTTTTGGAGCCAGGGCGGTAAGTGAAATAAAAAGAGAACCTGGAGAAAAAGAGAGCCCACCTGGCCTGTCGTGGCTTCAACCTCTTTGCAGATCTCAAATACTCCAGGTTCTTATGATCTGTAAAAATTAAGACTGGCTGAGCGGCTCCTTCCAGAAGATAGCGCCACTCCTCTAACGCTGCTTTAATTGGCAACAACTCTCTGTCTCCTACATCATAATTTCTCTCTGCCGTGGACAACTTACGAGAGAAGAAGGCCACCGGATATAACAAGGCCTTAGTTCCCTGTCTTTGGGACAACACTGCCCCCACCGCAATTTCAGATGCGTCTACCTCAAGCACGAACGGCAGAGAGGAATCTGGGTGTTTTAATACAGAGGCAGAAGTAAAATGGGTCTTGAGGGTCTCAAAAGCCTTCTGGGCTTCAGCAGACCAGTGGAAGCTTGTTCCCTGTTTAGTTAACTGTGTGATGGGTGTAATGATGGCTGAGAACCCCTTAATAAACTTTCGGTAAAAATTGGCGAATCCAACGAATCGTTGGATTCCCTTTTTGTCTGTAGGAACTGGCCAATCTATGATTGCAGCAACCTTTTGAGGGTCCATCTTAATACCTTTACTAGAGATGATTAACCCCAAAAATGGAATAGTTTCCTGTTCAAATTCACACTTTTCTGCCTTTGCATATAAGCCATGTTGTCGAAGCCAGCCCAACACACTTCTGACGTGCCTGCGATGAGATTCAAGGGAACAAGAAAAAATGAATATGTCGTCTAGATAGACGATAACAAACAGATCCAGAAAGTCTCGCAAAACATCATTGATGAAATATTGGGACGTAGCAGGGGCATTGCACAGACCGAAGGGCATCACCAGGTATTCGAAATGGCCATAGCGGGTACGAAAAGCAGTCTTCCACTCATCGCCGCCCCTGATACGAACCAAATTGTAGGCTCCACGGAGGTCAAGCTTAGTAAATATGGTGGCAGTTCCAAGTCTTTGAAATAATTCTGGTACCAGAGGAAGAGGATAATGGTTTTTTACTGTGATTTTATTTAGTTCACGGTAATCGACGTATGGTCTAAGAGTACTATCCTTCTTCTGTACAAAGAAGATGCCTGCACCTGCTGGAGACGTGGACGCGCGAATGAAGCCCTTCTTTAAGTTCTCATCGATATATTCCTTTAGCGCCCCTTGCTCTACTTCAGTTAAAGGAAAAATCCTTCCGAATGGAATCTCTGCTCTGGGAAGTAACTCGATAGGACAGTCGTAGGCCCTATGAGGGGGTAAAACTTCTGCCCCCTGCTTACTGAATACATCTAGGAAATCATGATAGGCTGCAGGAATCGATTGATGTAGGTCGGAATCTGTGTCTAGGCAGAGCAAGGTAGGGGAATCCTGAACGTCCTGAATTCTGAAAAACTGCTGACAATATGAAGAGGAAAAGGTAACCTCACCTGTGGCCCAGTTAATGTCAGGGTTGTGAACTTGCAACCAAGGCATGCCGAGGATTATGGGAAACAGGGGTGAAGCGATGATATCCAGGCATAGTAATTCTTGATGGGAGTTGAGTATAGAAACAGGTATAGGAACAGTCTCTTGAATAACAGGCCCGGATTTGATGGCGGTTCCATCAGCCAGAAGAATGGAAAGTCCATGGGCCTTAGGCAGCAAAGGAATCTGATGTTTTGCAGCAAAAAGGGAGTCCATGAAACAGCTGCAAGCTCCAGAGTCAATAATGACGGTTATTTGCAGAGTCTCTCCTGGAAGCTGTAATAGGACAGAGAGGGCAAGGTGAGTAGTGTTCTTGGTCAGAGGTGCAACATAGTCAGTGGACAAGGATAGGCACCTACGGAGCTTGAGAGGGCAGTTCCTGATGTAGTGTCCAGGTTCCCTGCAGTACAGGCACAAATTATTAATCCAACGACGTTGACGTTCCTCCTGGGTAAGAGAAGGCCACAGGACCCCCAGCTGCATAGGCTCAGGTGGATTAAACGTGGAGGTAGGTGGTGTTGGTGAGGTATGATGAGGAGCTCTTTGAAGCACCCAGGTTGGGCGAGAAGGTCCCATAGCTCTCTCTGCCCTACGTTCCCTTAAGCGTCGATCGATCTGAATGGCTAGATCGATCAGAGTATTCAGAGTCTGTGGTATACCCACCCTGGCCAGCTCATCCTTTAAAGAGTCAGAAAGTCCCATTCGAAACTGATAGCGGAGCGCGCATCATTCCAATTTGTGTCTGCACTCCATCTTCTGAATTCAGCCACATAGTCCTCTGCTGCCCTGCAACCCTGTTGCAGGGTATGCAGAGCAGTCTCTGCAGTCACAGAAAGCTGGGGATCCTCATACAACTGGGCCAACGCGTCGAAGAAGGTGGTAAGGTTGGTCAGGGATACATCCTTTTGCTCCAAGAGGCGATGGGCCCAGGTTTGGGGGTCGCCTGTAAGTAGAGAGATCACATAGCTCACCTTGGTGGCTTTTAGGGAAAAGGTACGTGGCTGAAGAGCAAAGAACAGTTCGCAGGAGTTGCAGAAGGCCCTGAATTTATGTCGATAAAAAATCGTTCGTTCAGGTGTCGGGACTTTGGGTTCTGGAGGGAGCATCACCACTGTTGAAGAGGGCCCAACTGAAGAAGCGGGAGCAGGAGGGACTCCCTGGACCCCGATAGGGTTAGACAAAGTTAATACCCGTTCCTCCAGCCGGGTGTATCCTTGCTGCAGATTCTTGACTGCTTCAGTCAATCCTGCCAGGTGTGCACATAGTTCCTCCATGGGAGAGGTTCCCTGCTCAGGCTCAGACATGGCTGTCTGCTACTGTCACGTACCTGGTAGGTTTTGAGCCTGACGTGCAGAGAGAGACCTCCCCTACAGCTCCCACTCTCGTTCCTCTGGAATGGAGACAGAGGACACAGGAGTGAGGAGTGGTATGGGTGCCTGGCAGGATCAACAGTCGCCAGTAGTTCAGGAGTGGTGGAACCCTCTGGAACCAGGAACTGAAGAGGAGACTGGAGACTGGAATGAAGACTGAACCAGGAACCCTGACAGGTAAGTAGACAGGAACTGGAGTGCAGGACTGGAACCAGGAACAAGCAGCAGGTAGCAGACTGGATACTGGAGCGCTGGACTGGAACCAGGAACAAGCAGCAGGTAACAGACTGGATACTGGAGCGCTGGACTGGAACCAGGAACAAGCAGCAGGTAAAAGACTGGATACTGGAGCGCTGGACTGGAACCAGGAACAAGCAGCAGGTAACACACTGGGTACTGGAGCGCTGGACTGGAACCAGGGACAAGCAGCAGGTAACAGACTGGATACTGGAGCGCTGGACTGGAACCAGGAACAAGTAGCAGGTAAAAGACTGGATACTGGAGCGCTGGACTGGAACAAGGAACAAGAAGCAGGTAACAGACTGGATACTGGAGCGCTGGACTGGAACCAGGAACAAGCAGTAGGTAACAGACTGGATACTGGTATCAAGCAAAGGAATGGTCAAACAGACCGGTGGTCGGTATTGGGCGGACAGCAGAGGTACCAGGGATAACACAGGAGAATGGTCAAGCAAGCCAAGGAGGTCAGGTGCAGGCAGATAGCTGGATAGTCACTACAGAAAGCCGGGTCAGATAACAGAAGGATTCAGATCAGATCAGGTTTGGCACACAGAACGCTGTAGAGCAGACAGCGGGGATTGAGTGTGACAGGCAGGTTTAAATAGCCCGCCTGACGCCAGCGGGGGTGCGCGCGCGCGTGCCCGTGCGTGACAGCATCCGTGAACGCACGCGCATGCGCGGTAGTGCCTGTGGCCGTGTTCCAGTGCGCCTGGAGCGCCGATTACTGGCAGGATCTTCATGATATCACCATTCTCTGTATATCAGCTCTCTGTGTACAGATCTCAGAGTGATCACCTCCTGCTTATATGGAGATCCTAAACAGTCAGGTCTGCTCAGTCCTCTGCCAGTGTCCCGTGTGCCCGCCTATAATTGACAGCCCGGGTCCCCCTGATCCCCCCCACCCCGCCCTCATCCCCGGTCACCCAGGGCTCTCCTGCAGTGGTCGGCAGGTCCCAGCTCAGTCCAGTGCCGATCCTCAGCCATGGTGGGCAAGGCGGTCTTCATTCTGCAACGGTACTACTCATGATCGGCTTCTCTCATGGCTATCTCCCACCAGGAGCTCTTCCCCCTACAGGGAGTCCTGGGAGACCTACTGCTGCCCGACGGGGATGATAAGACCTCTGAGGTGGTGAAACTTGCACAGCCCCTTCTCTTCTATGAGGCAGAGTTTAAGGAGCTCTATGTGAGTACAGCACTGATAGAGCACTGACACCAGCACTAAGAGACAGAGCATTGACACCCACTAAGATAGAGGACATTGACTCCAGCACCGAGGTAGAAAACATTGACACCACCACCGAGATAGGACACTGACTCCAGTATCAAGACAGAGTGCACTGAGAGAGTGCCATGACACCAGTACTGAGATAGAGAACACTGACACCACCAGAGCATGCCAGCACTCAAACCAGTGTTGAGATAGAGGACACTGACTTCAGCACCTGGGAAAGAGTGCCATGACACCAGCACGAGATAGAGGAAACGAAGATAGAGCACCCTGACACCAGCATGAGATAGAAGGCACTGACACCAGCTCCAAGACACACTGTACTGAGATAGAGTGCCCCAACACCAGCACTGAGAGCACACGGATGCCAGTGCTGAGAAAGTACACTGACCCCAGCGTTGAGATAGAGGACACTGACACCAGAACTTTAAGGTTCTTAATATATGCAGTTTATAGAGTTAATTTTTATCAAACAAAAGGAAAAGTCTTGCCAGTTACCTAATAAAATCTCCCCTATCAATCAGAGATAAATTGACAGCTGCTAGCACTAATCATGTCCCATACTATCGTGTAATAGCAGAATAATTTTTTATCGCTTTAATTTTTTTTTTTCCATTACGGGCGTGAGTGGGGCCTCATGTCTCAGTTTTGCCTATGGCCTTACAAAGCCTAGAGCCGCCTCTGAGCAATGTGCAATGTTTAAAAAGCCACTCAACCATTTCCAAGTGCTGAAGTGATGTGTGAAGGTTAGCAGCCTTTAGAGCTGTGAGATTCTGGTGCCCCAGCAAACTTTTAAAGGACAAGTCCACTTTGAGTAAAAGGTATACTACTCCACCCTCTTAAAAACTGCACAGCCAGTTGATGATGACCTCTAAATGCCTTCCACTGCCTCCTCTGCTATTTACACCCTAGGAGTGGAACACTCATGGGCTTCTACATTTTGGTTGCTCTCCTAATGATCCTGTTGTTGGCAAGTTTCTAACAGTGTCATTATTGCTAGTGTAACGTAGGCCTAAGAGAAATCATCATCTATTTTAAAGCATTTTAAAGCTTCTAGGAAGCCTAAAAATAATTCCTTGTATTGGGGGCTAATTGCTCATTTAGCTCTAGGGGAGCTTGTTAAAGTAGATTTGCTTACCTCATCCTCCGCTCCTCCATGTTGCTAGATTGGTCCCTGCAGCATCTTCTTCCCCATTGTCAGGAGCATGTAACGCTCCTGTTCCATGGCAGCTGGTTTCAATCTAGCATCCTGGCTTTGGCTGAGCTGTACTCTCCCTGTCTGACTGTCCACCTGCAGGGTGATTGATTTAGACACAGCCTCTGGGTGGAGACCAAAATGAATTTAAGCCTGCCAAGCCCTTAGTGTCACCCTTGTGATGGTGTGTGCAACACATGCTTCAACTTCTCTGTTTTCCTGCCCTGTTCCTGTACCTTGACCTTGCCATTGCCTGCTTTCTGCCCTGCCTGCTAGTTTGACTGATGACCATAGGTGTGCGCAGCCTAATGCATTAGGGTGTGCAGCCTTAAGCTCAAACACACATGCATGTGTATGTATCTACAGATATATGACTCTGGCACATTGATCACCCTGCTGGCACAGTGAAAGAGAAAAGGATAAACACTTCTCTTATGGCAGAGCCGGTAAGAGGGAGATCTTTCCCATGTGCCTGTTGCTACACAGAACGATAACACTAATGCGCATGGGGGGATTAGGGTGTGCCTGGGCACACCCGGCACACCCTGTGCGCACGCCTATGCTGATGACCTTGGATCGAATATCGAGTACTCACAGAACTCAGCATGCCCTGAACCTGGACTGGCACTTGTCCAATCTGCCTGTCTGCCAATCACAAGTACCTGTGCTCAGTTTGTGTCTGCCCCGGAGTGGTTGCCAGGCACTATAGCATTGTGTATAAGACCTGGAGACAACCGAGTACCGGCAGACCTGCTTGCATTATGGTAAATGGAGCGGCTATAGGTGAAGAACACAGAGGCCAGCCATGGTGCTTGACCACCAACTCTAGGGGTAGGCAAGACACCCATGCTCCAGTGTGCCCTGCATATGATGTGATGAGGCCGAAGGCCAGTCTACTGCTGAAGCCTGAGGTAGCACCATCTGCTGGGGGAGTGGAGAATCAGGTAAGTTAAAGTGCTTCTCCTCTCCCCTAGACTAAGCGAGTAGTTAATCTCTGTAGTGTGGGCTCAGCCCAACTGCAAGGGAGGATTTCACATTTCCAGGAGTTGGGCTTTAAGAAAGGGATCCAACATGTTCCTGAAATTTCAGATTATTTGCAATCTTATGATGATTCAATAGAATTCCTAACAAGAACATGTGCTGCACACTGACCACAAGGGGGCTTCCAGCCCGGCATTGCCACTGTTCAAAGATCATCTTGTATTTTATTCAATGACTACAAGGTGTTCTCTGATTGGACAAAGTGGAGATCGTGATGCCAGCCTCTTCCTCTCCACCTGGTCCTTTCAGAGAATGCCTTGTATTCACTGAAGAAAACACAAGGTGATCTATAAATGGTGGCACTGAACAAGCAACCCCCCCTGTGGTCAGTGTGCAGAAGGGAAGCTGATTGTCACAGGACCCAGAAGATCGCAGCTATCACTGTAGTAATGCCGGCTACTGCTCTGATTTCCAGCTTCCTCAGCTGCCTGTAAGGGGGATTGTAAATTTGTTGGCACTAAAGAGTACCAGTCCCTGCCCGCTTCTTCTTGCTAGAACACCCCATCTGCTTGAAGCCCTAAACCTCTGCCATCTTGTGCCCAACACCTTGCAAGAAACCTTCTCACGACATCCCAGGCCATTAGCCTTTATAGTCCGAAGGAAGCAATGTTTACACAAAAAAAGTAGAGCTGCTGCATTTTACTGGTACTTCAGAAGATGGTAATTACAGTCACATCACCTAGACATACTATCCTGGGTCACTGGACAGTACTTTGTCATCCAGCAATTGATTGCTGGATCTCGAACTGGCCCACCTCTATGGCAGATTCGAGTTGGGCCCCTGTTTGTTCCAATTCATGCTATCTTTATTATTCATATGTTTTTTGTTTCTGAAATTTGATTATATACTGTTTATTCCTTGTAGAGATATATACACACATTACCTTCTGAAGCATACTCCTAAAGAAGTGGTCATACCGCAAAACATGTCGAGGTTGAACTGACATTGGACAGGACCTATGGTCCTCCTTTCTGGATGGATACACGTCTAATTGTCTAGTTCCTCTTCAGAGACCTAATATTGTGTACTACATATTCTCTCTTCATAGGACCTTTTTAATGATATTTTTGTCTTAAATAAATTTATACTTTTTATATATGATTGAGTATGTGAGTCTTTGCCGTACCATGAGAGTCCACAGTTGCCTCAAATCTTCTGCCTCCTGTTTTTCAAGTTGATAGGACGATGGTACATTACTTTAGTGTTTTCAGTTTAGTAGTGATAATTAATCACATATAGTGGACCATCCGCAGTAGTCACATATGAAAGCAGCATACTACACTTCTCCCTTTAGCCAACTTCCCTTTCACATTCTCTCCTTCCCCGGGTCATTAATACTCACTCAGGGGGCTCTGGATTGCCTTGGGCTATCTGTGTGCAGCACATGACTCCCTGGATGTCAATGTCATTCCAGAGACAGGATTACTGCCGCTACACCTCTAGTTCCAGTACACTTCTCCCAGGTCCTCAAGGGGGACAGGCTCACTTCAGAGAACACTTGGCCTGGCCTGAAAGGCCTTTTGCAACCCTCTCTAGCTTCCACCACCATAAGAGACAGGACGATTACAGCTGGCTCTTCTGGATGCAAAATTATCACTCCCTGTCCTCCAGTCTGGCCCAGGTCCTCTGCACTAGGTGACTACATCTGTACATTGTGGTGGAATCTGGATCCCATTCCCCAACTGCACTAAGGCTCCACCCAACCTGGCTTATATGCGGGCACTGACTCACCCATGACACCACTACAGGATAGACCTAGCACCTGATTACACTATTGCTCTGACACCACATACTATTCCGCGACAGATCCACCTAGTGGCAGACTAGTTAACTGCACCTACTTACATGCCCAAGTATGAGTAATGCATAGTTATGTTGTGCCAAGCTGGAGCAATGCAAGTATGCAGGGCCACCATCAGAAATCGTGGGACCCCATAGAGCCTGCTTAACAGAACCTCGAAAGGCCATGATTTTATATGTCTTATTGGGCTCACACAGTAATCCCACCAGCCACAAATATAGATATAGAAAGAAGAGGCTGGAACTTCAACCTAATTGTTGGAAGCCGCAGATGGGGAATTACTCTCCTGAAAACGAGTAAACAGTCCCCTTTCTGTTTCCGGCCCTTGCTGCTGAATTTATAGGGCCTAAGGAGCTTTTACTTAATCACTAGGAGCCACACCCCTTGGGATTACTGTGCATGTACCCAAAGGTATTTAAAGTGCCCCTTCTCTGCCCCCTGGCCCCCTGCTGGACTGGAGGGCTGGCTCTATCTCCCTATCGGTGGCATTGTATGTATGGATTACAAATAACTCCTGGAGTTCAGCTTTAAAGTGTATGAAAACCCAATGTAATACAATGTATATTACTAGTACTTGGTGTGTTGGCTGCATTTGTTTTCTTTTTTAAGCATCTTCCCCTTTATTTTCACCCAGTACTCCTGCAAATAGCACACTTTTGTCCCTGGATGGCTACGTCACTCCTCTACTATATGTATGGACAGAGGCGGCTCTAGACTTTGTGAGGCCTTAGGCAAAACTTAGACATGAGGCCCCACTGTATTATGAACTGTATTAGGAGGGTACAGTATAGGGGAGTGGACAGTACAGGGGGTAGGTAAGTGGGCATAATAAAGATATATTTTCCTCAAGCAGAGCTGCACAGGGAAGCTGCTCTCACAGATCCTACCTATTCTGGTAGGCTGTCACAAAGAGAGAAATAAAGGGGGATGGGTGGAGAAAGAAAGAAAGAAAGAAAGAAAGAAAGAAAGAAAGAAAGAGAGAGAGAAATAAAGGGGGATGGGTGGAGAAAGAAAGAAAGAAAGAGAGAAATAAAGGGGGATGGGTGGAGAAAGAAAGAAAGAAAGAGAGAAATAAAGGGGGATGGGTGGAGAAAGAAAGAAAGAGAGAAAGAAAGAAAGAGAGAAATAAAGGGGGATGGGTGGAGAAAGAAAGAGAGAAAGAAAGAAAGAGAGAAATAAAGGGGGGTGGGTGGAGAAAGAAAGAAAGAAAGAAAGAAAGAGAAAGAAAGAAAGAAAGAAAGAAAGAAAGAAAGAAAGAAAGAAAGAAAGAAAGAAAGAAAGAAAGAAAGAAAGAAAGAAAGAGAAAGATGGAAAGAAAAGAAAGAGAAAGAAAGATGGAAGGAAAGAAAGAAAGAAAGAAAGACAGAAAGAAAGAAAGATGGAAAGGAAAGAAAGAGAAAGAAAGATGGAAAGGAAAGAAAGAGAAAGAAAGATGGAAGGAAAGAAAGAAAGATGGAAGGAAAGAAAGAGAAAGAAAAATGGAAAGGAAAGAAAAGAAAGATGGAAGGAAAGAAAGAAAGATGGAAGGAAAGAAAGAGAAGGGGGTGGAGAAAGAAGGAAGGAAAGAGAAAGAAAGAGACAAAAAGAATGGAAAGAAAGGAAGAAAGAAGGAAAGAAAAAGAAAAGAAAGAGAGGGGGATGGAGAAAGAAGGAAGGAAGGAAAGAAAGAAAGAGAAAGAAAGAGAAAGAAAGAGAGGGGGATGGAGAAAGAAAGGAAAGAAAGAGAAAGAAAGAAAGAAAGAAAGAAAGAGAAAAGATGGAATGAAAGAAAGAAGGAAAGAAAAAGAAAGAAAGAGAAAGAAAGAGACAAAAAGAATGGAAAGAAAGCGAGGGGGGTGGAGGAAGAAGGGAAGGAAGAGCATCCCCTACATCAGTGTACTCACTTGGAGGCAGGAGGGACCGGATGGATGGATGGATGGATGGATGGATGGATCAGACTCGCCTTGTCCTTTTCTCTTTCCTGGGCTTCAGCTTGAATCTTCCCGCCCACACATCCCCTTCTCTGAGGCAGAACAGAGAACATTGCCGAGGAGAGTGGGCGGGGCAGACACAGGAGGAGAGGGCGGGAGGAGGAGGAGCAGAAGCTCTCTCTCCTCTTCTGTCTGGCTGTGTGGGCAGCAGGGGGAGGGGGGAGATCTGTCAGAGTTCTACTGAGTGGCTCTCCCTCCCTATCTGTGATCCGGAGATGTAGGTGAGCTCCGATCACAGGTCTCACTCGCAGGCTGTTATCTCTCCCTGTAGCAGAGCGAGGGGACTCGGGACGGAGATCTCTGCTGCTGAACGAGGCGGCTCTCTAATTAGGTAAACTAGCCAGCTGTGCGAGGCCCCTATGACTGCGAGGCCTGAGGCCACCGCCTATTTCGCCTAATTAGAGAGCCGCCTCTGTGTATGGAGGGAGCCATGGTTGTCACCCTAAGCTGCTCTCCTGATATCGACTACAAACATGTCCATATCTCTTCATCCCCATTACATGGGGGCAGGGTAACCGGCTTCACAGAAGCTAGCTGGGAAGGAAGATATTCTATGGTGCAGCTCACAGGAAGTGACCAGGACACAGCATTTCTGGCAAGATCAACAGGTATTTTCTGTATTTGCTAAATACACCATATTACCAAAAGTATTGGGACACCTGCCTTTACACACACATGAACTTTAATGGCACCCCAGTTTTAGTCCGTAGGGTTCAATATTGAGTTGGCCCACTTTTTGCAGCTATAACAGCTTCAACTCTTCTGGGAAGGCCATCCACAAGGTTTAGGAGTGTGTCTATAGGAATGTTTGACCATTCTTCCAGAAGTGCATTTGTGAGGTCAGGCACTGATGCGGGACGAGAAGGCCTGGCTCGAAGTCTCCACTCTAACTCATCCCAAAGGTGTTCTATCGGGTTGAGGTCGGGACTCTGTACAGGCCAGTCAAGTTCCTCCACACCAAACTCACTCATTCATGTCTTTATGGACCTTGCTTTGTACACTGGTGTGCAGTCATGTTGAAACAGGAAGGGGTCATCCCCAAATTGTTCCCACGAAGTTGGGAGTATGAAATTGTCCAAAATGTCTTGGTATGCTGACGCCTTAAGAGTTCCCTTCACTGGAACTAAGGGGGCCAAGCCCAACCCCTGAAAAACAATCCCACACCATAATCCCCCCTCCACCAAATGATTTGGACCAGAGCACAAAGCAAAGTCCATAAAGACATGGATGAGTGGATTTGGGGTGGAGGAACTTGACTGGCTTGCACAGAGTCCAGACCTCAACCTGATACACCTTTGGGATGAATTAGAGCAGAGACTGAGAGCCAGGCCTTCTCATCCAACATCAGTCCCTGACCTCACAAATGTGCTTCTGGAAGAATGGTCAAACATTCCCATAGACACACTCCTAAACCTTGTGGACGGCCTTCCCAGAAGAGTTGAAGCTGTTATAGCTGCAAAGGGTGAGCCAACTCAATATTGAACCCTTTAGACTAAGACTGGGATGCCATTAAAGTTCATGTGCGTGTAAAGGGAGGCGTCCCAATACTTTCGACAATATAGTGTATGGACTATAAACACGTTCATATCTCTTCATCCCCATTACATGGGGGTCAAGGCAATTGGCTTCACAAAAGCTAGCTGGGAAGGAAGATATTTTTTGGTGCAGCGCACAGGAAGTGACAAAGACACATATACAGGACACTACAGCAAGAATGTACAGAGCTCAGCTGATGCGTTTCGCACTCATAGCGGGTGCTTACTCATAGGGTTGTAAACCTTCATGTTTTTTTCACCTTAATGCATCCCCCCCCCCTTGTTTTACTTACCTGAACCCTCGAACTTGACCCATGGTGATGCGCTGTCTCTCTGCCCGGGGTTCTCGGCTCTTGATTGGATAGATTGATAGCAGCGCAGCCATTGGCTTCCGCTGCTGTCAATAAAATCCAACGACGCGAGCGCCGGGGGGGCGGGGCCGAGTCATACATTCGGCCTCTATGGACGCCAAATGCTGGACTCGGGAGCGCGCCCGCAAGGTAACCCCCTCGGGGAAGCGCTTCACCTAGGGGGGTTATCTGATGTGGGGAGGAGCCGCGAGAGCCGCCGGGGGACCCCAGAAGATGAGGTTCGGGGCCACTCTGTGCAAAACGAGCTGCACAGTGGAGGTAAGTATGATATGTTTGTTATTTTTTTAATTTATTTTATTTATTATTTATTTTATTTCATTTACCTTTACAATCACTTTGATTGAACAAACTGAAGTTAGAAGCTGATTGGCTCCCTACCATGCACAGCTGCACCAGATTTTGCATTCACTAGTTTTAGTCCATCAACCCCACAGTATTTCTGGCAGGATCAACGGGTATTTTCTGCATTCGCTAAAAATGAAACAAAAGAAAACGAACGGAGGCACCGCATCTAAAAACCGCAAGCGGCAATATATTACATTTTTGTTTTTGGGGTTTAGTTATCCTTTAATTCAAAAGAGGCTGTTATAACAATTCCATAGGTTGGATCAATTAGCAAAATTTTAGTTACCCATTTAACCGTGCTAATGTCACTTCTCTGGTTGGTTTGGACCAGATCTGGGTGAATAAGCCTGCACAATTCTGCCTATAGATCCCCCTTTTATCGGAGAGAAGTTCATGTGGGCTGATAGGATTATGTCTGCTAGGGGAACGCCGTTGCCATGCCAACGTGATCCCTCCCAGAGCCTTGGGCTGCGTATTATGTTTTCTCCTAGACGTTGTACTCGGGAGGCGGACAGCTATTTATATTGAGCTGTTTAATATTGGGGAAGCGGTGTGACATTGATGAATTAACCTCTATAAGGCCAGAGGGTTCCCGTGTCACTCCGCCGTTGTGACATTTCCTCTGGGCCGCAAGGGGTCAAATCTGCGATTTATACTGCCTTCCCTACGTTGATGATACACCATTTAGCGGCACGACTTTAGAATTCCTGGCAAAGATTATTGCTGTCATTTGTCACTCATTAATAATGATAGATGTCTTTGCCTCAATAATCGGGTTCTCCTGGTTACTTCTGGAGGAATAAAATCTATTAGATTAAAAGGAAATGAAAAAAAAGTGAGTAAAAGCTCATTTACAAATGGTTGTATTATTTTTGCAACCAAAAGTTTAAAAAATAACAGACAATAACTCCCTAAACCGATGACTCGATTTTGTACTCGAAACTGGCTTATGCAGCCTTTTGCTTTACTGGATGGATATTTGCAACCTGTTTGGGTCAGCAGTGAAAAGGGAAATCATTGGGGATCCTTCTATTGGGATCCTGCTGTTATTTACAAGCAGAGGTGCAGTATTCAATAGACATGCGCAGACCGCAAAAAAATTTGTTTTGTTTCGGATATATTCATTATGTTACTAATTTCGTTTCGGAATTTATTTATTTTCGTTTCGTTTTTGTTAAACTTTGTTTTGTTTATTCATTTTCGAATGAATTACAAGTTTTTGTAACGATTCGAATTCGGATCAGTTTTTATCTAGCACGGTATTTGCGCAACAACTTTTGAAATGCGTTTTTTTTGGAAAAAAAAACAGTTTCATGATTTAAAAAATAACAAAACAGTAAAGTTAGCCCAATTTTTTTGTATAATGTGAAAGATGATGTTACGCCGAGTAAATAGATACCTAACATGTCACACGGAATGGAATGACGCCAAACTTCGGTACTTAAAGCGGAGGTTCCCACAAAAATTGAGCCTCCGCTTTTCGGAACCCTCCCCCCCTCCGGTGTCACATTTGGCACCTTTCAGGGGGGTGGGAGGTTGCAGATACCTGTCTATGACAGGTATTTGCACCCACTTCTGGCATAGACTCCCACGGGAGTCTATGCCTCTTCCCGTCCCCACTGCGCTGTCTGCTGGGACACACACGGGTCCCAGAGACAGCGGGGACCAGTTAGGAAAAGCGCAGCGCTTCATTTCCTGGTTCCCTTACAGAGAATGGCGGCGGCAGCACCCGAGGACCGAGGGACGATTCGGTCTCGGGTGCCGACATCACTGGACCCTGGGACAGGTGAGTGTCCTTATTTTAAAAGTCAGCAGCTGCAATATTTGTAGCTGCTGACTTTTAAATTTTTTTTTCGCAGGACTCCCTCTTTAAAAACCTCCATAGGCAACGCTTTAAATTTTTTTACACGTTACGTGTTTAGAGTTACAAAGGAGGTCTAGTGCTAGAATAGTTGCTCACACTCTAACGCACGCGAGACGATACCTCACATGTGTGGTTTGAACAGTGTGTACATATGTGTGCGGGACTTACGTGTGCGTTTGCTTCTGAGCGTGAGCTACCGGGGACAGGGGCGTTTTAAATTATTAATTTTTTTATTTTTTTTTTAATTTTAATTTTTTTTTTTTTTTTTTACACTTTCTTTTAATTTTTTTTTTGATCACTTTTACTCCTATTACAAGGAATGTAAGAATCCCTTGTAGTAGGAATCGTTTTTGACAGGTGCTCTTTATAGAGAGATGCGGGGTCAATAATACCCCACATCTCTCCTCCAGGCTGGAAAGCATGAGATCGGAAAAAAAATCCACTATTTCATGCTTACCAGCCGCGGTCGCGGCTTTGTTTACATCCGCAGCCCGGACGTGATGTCATAACATCGCGCCCAGGCCTCCGACGGTCCAAAGATGACTGGTGACCATCTGGTCACCGGAAATCTCTATGGTCCTCATCGGGCTGCGGCCGATTCTTTCTCCGGGTCCCCGATGGCACGGGAGAGCCCGGAGAAGCACCGGAAGGCGGTGGGAGAGGGGATATCCCCTCCCGTCGCCTGTAAGAACAATCAAGCGGCGGAACTGCCCCTATGATCATTCTTATGGTCTTAAAGAATCGCCGGCTGAAAACAAGGATATCTAAATGATGTAGCTGTAGCTGCAGGCATCATTCAGATATTCCCACTGAAAGTCAAAGACGTCATATGACATATTTTATTTTGTTGCTGGGGTTCATTGTTGCTGACGAGAGGAAGTTCTATTGCTGCTGGCTGTGGGGGATCTATTTTATTGTTTTTCTTCTTGTCATTACTGAATTCCATACAAATTACTTTGCCCTACAAAATGATGCTTGGCTCTGTATTCTCCAAAAGGCACCGTACTGGGAGCTGGGTAGGGGGTGGAACCAAGGGTCAGTGCTCGGAGGTGGGTAGGGGGCGGAGACACAAAGTGATTCCGAACGGAAGAGATCCTACACCTATTGTCTGAGAAAAAAAAGCCCTGGTCCTTACTATTGTAAGGCCTTACAGGAGCTTTAGTAGTATTAATTTAAAGCAGATGTAAACCCATTCACTAAAACTTTGTATAATATTTGTAGCACCATCCTAGTTAGGTTGTTGGGATGTTAGGCACATTGTCTTATTTTTGCCTCCACTGTAATCAGTGGAGCAGTTGTTGATTCTTTTTGGTTTTTCTGGGTTTCACAGGCAGCAGATTTGACTGGCCCCCCTATCTTCTAGAAATTTCCAGAACACAGGGAGTTGATCAAGGCAAATGGGCAGCATGAATATTAATGGTGCTGCAGACAACCCCTGGGAAGGTGGACCCAAAAGATAGCTGAAGGGCACGTAAATAGTCTGAGCTTTAGAACATCTGTCTGGGAGGTGTTGACTATTTTCCCCCCCAGTCATTCTACTGAGTTAAGCTGTTGTCCATCGAGGTCCTGGCTGTTGCACACCTGTACCTCTGTATCTCTGACACCCCGAGACTTTACCTAAAGCAGGGGTCTTCAAACTGCGGCCCTCCAGTTGTTCAGGAACTTCAATTCCCATCATGCCTAGTCGTGTCTGTGAATGTCAGAGTTTTACAATGCCTCATGGGAAGTGTAGTTCTGCAACAGCTGGAGGGCCGTAGTTTGAGGATCCCTGACCTAAAGGATCCAGTTTGCATAGCCTCACTAGAAGACATCTAGAAGCTGAATGGGCACAGCTGCTCCTCTGGCCTTGTGAGTACTACCCTACTATAAGATCCTGGTGACTGTGTACTATTGGGATAGTTGAGCCAAATAGTTCGCCTCCTGAGGGGTCCCTACTTCTGACCTCCTTTAGTCTCTCATTGGAGAACTGTACTCTAAAGTTTAGTAGAAGATTTGTCTTCGGAGACTGCAATATAGAGAAGTGTGTCCTCCTGTTATTATTAGTGGTCCTGGAGTATCCGATATCACCGTATACCTTCGCCAATGTCATTCAGCAATGCATCACAAAAGACTTCTCCTAGACTGTTTCTTGTGTCAGTGTGCTTGAACTGTGCTCTGTGTGTGCTGGCAACCCCTACACTAGTGAGGGAGAGCTCCGGTCATTGTTATTATCTGTGCTACAGCTACATCAGGAAGGGTGCAGTGACTGTGCTGTCGTTACGCTAAATCATCATCATTTAGTGCCCCTTTCGAGGCTCCCGTTACATATTTTACTCAATAATGTAATTTCAAAAGTAATTTCATTCTTATGATATGCAACTTTCATTTAAAAAAAAATAGCTGGTAGACTTGCCATGGAGGACTTTGTTCAGGACCTTGTTGCACTTTCTTTTATGGGGTGAAAACTGCTTTTGATCTGCGCTCATGTGCTGTCACTCTGTCACATGCTCCCCTTTCAAAGACAACAAACAGACGTCCCGACCCACATTGAGCAGGCATGGTCCACCTTTGTTATTATAAGAAAGGCCACCCTGTAAGAGAACTGTCAGAATGCGCCAGGCGCGCATGCGCGCATTCACGGGCATCGGCATATTTCCTCGCGCACCAATGCACATGCATGTACGCGTCGCACTGCGCGCACGTGCAGGAGCGCACCTCTAGCCACAATTGGCGCCAGACGGCCTATTTAAGGGTGGCTCTGACTTCTGAAAAGTGCTGACTGATCTTCAGCTGTGCCCTGAGATTCTGAACCCTGTTTACCTTACTTGATACCTGTTGCTGAACCTTGGCTTTCCTGACCCTGCTTTTGGACTCTGATTACTCTGAATATCGGTTCCTGATCCTGGCTTCCTATTTGACCCTGCTTCTGCTTATTCCGTGGTACCTCGCTGCCCGCCTGTTGCTGAACCCGGCTTTCCTGATGACCTCGCTCCTGTCTCCTGCTTGGCTCCACGCTGTTTCCGAGTACCTGTGCTGGCCGTCCATCCTCTCAGCCTTTCTGGTTCCAGTTCTTCACCAGATACCCTGCCTGCACTTCCAAGCCTGCAACTCCTCCTGCAAGTTCTGCATGCAGCATTCACAGGCACTCGTGTTCCTCCTGATCCTAGCCACCATCTGTTTCACCTCCATGCTCACCCAAGGCACAAGACTCTAAATTGATCTTCACCAGAGTATGTTGTAAAAAGTGATGGGTTTGAAACAGTTGTGGCTGGTGGTATACTTTTTTTTGGGGGGGGGGCGGCAATCCATCCCGCATTCCCCACCCCCCTGGTCGGTCCCCGCACTTCTAGGTCGCGGGCTTCTTCCAGGGCTTCACACTGGGTCTCCTCTTTCCTCGGCTTCACGGCGGCACAGCTTCCCCTGTGTCCCCTGGTAGAAAAGGGAGTGGTCAGGTCCAGGCAAAGGTAGAGGCAGGTGGCAGGCAAGAAAGTGGTCAGGTCCAGACAAAAGTTGAGGCAGGCAACAGGCAAGAGATTGGTCAGGTCAATGGTGAGGACGAGGCAGGCAAGAGAGAAGTAAGGTCCAGGCAGAGGTTTGGGCAGGCAAGAAAGAGTAGTCAGGTCAGATACTCAGGTAGTAGTGGGCAGGCATTGGCAGGTACAGCATTATAACAGCCTAGTTCTAGCGTAGCTGGTGATAAGACACAGCACCAACCACTTCAAAATGCTGGTACTTAAATACCCTTCTAGTCAGAGATAATGCCCAGCATCATTGATGCATGTTGATTCATGATGACACATGCCTATTCAGGCCGATGCACACTTTTGCATGCGAAACAGGTACCCTGGGAAATCTGTAAATCCTGGAAGACCTGGAGGTCCTAGGAATCCAGGAGGTCCTGGAGGTACTGGCAGTGTAAATACTGTAACAGTCATCCATTTGGAAGTTAGATCTACTTAAAAAATAGTACTTCACATAAAAAAACTCCCCAAAGACCCTCACCTTTTACAACTACTGAATAATAAAAGAAATGAACTCAGGAGCTTCTTAATTACCGACCACGATAAGTATATTAAAAAATTAAAACTGAATTACTACTCCCAAGATAATAGAGCGAGCAAACTTC
The DNA here is from genome assembly GCA_037952835.1 of Lithobates septentrionalis. Lineage (NCBI taxonomy): Eukaryota > Metazoa > Chordata > Amphibia > Anura > Ranidae > Lithobates > Lithobates septentrionalis. The sequence goes on along the minus strand of JBBDGP010002944.1, from coordinate 248,044 downwards.
TAGCTTCCCAATTACACCAACGTCAAAACAAAAACAAAATTCTAAAATTGACCCATCACAAAACCGGAAGAATAATGTAAAACCCGCAAGAAATAGCAAATACCTTCTCGGAATATTATGAGCACCTGTATAATCTTAAAGATGACAAGAATACTCACCAACCAATTCCAGAAGAAATTAAAAGTTTTCTAAATAAGATTAAACTTCCACAAATTGGCCCCTCCACATTAGAAAAGCTAAACCAACCAATATCAAATGAGGAAACACTCAAGGCCATTAAAAATACACCATTAAATAAGGCACCAGGTATGGTTGGGCTCACTGGTGAATACTACAAGGCCTTTGCTCAAATATTAGCCCCTTTCCTGACTAAAACTTATAACTACGCAACTAACAATAATAAGTTCCCTAAAAAAAATGCGTGAGGCTATCAATATTACCATACCAAAACCCGGGAAAGACTCCACATCCCCCATTAATTATAGACCAATTTCCCTACTAAATTCTGACATTAAAATATTTGCCAAAATAATTGCCACTCGATTACTGGAGATAACACCCTTCCTAGGACCTGATCAAGTAGGGTTTGTTAAAGGCCACCAAGCTTCGAATGGAACTAGAAGAATGATTGATGTGATCAGTTATGTAGAGAAAAACAAAATGCCTTCTCTGCTTCTTGTTTTAGATGCGGAGAAGGCATTCAATAGAGTGCATCGGGGCTACCTATCAGAAACACTGTCCAAATTTGAATTTAAAGGATATATACACACAGCTATAATGTCTCTGTATTCAAAACCTTTTGCTAGAATATTCTCCTAAGGTAATATCCCCAAAAGCTTAAATTTAACTAATGGAACCAGACAAAGATGCCCACTGTCACGAATATTTTTTTCACTAGCTATTGAACCATTAGCAGAATCAATACGTTCCAATAATACTATTAAGGGGATAAAAATTGGACAAACTGAAGACAAAATAGGATTATTCGCGGACGATATAATTCTAGCCATATCTGATCCTGAATCCTGTATTACTATTAGAGAATTTTGGGAAAATATCCTACGATAAAGTTTACAATAACAAATGCTATGTTCTTCCTATGAATATGACAAAATTGGAGACTGATACGTTGAGAAGCATTACTATCTATAATTGGGATGAACCCTCCATCTCCTATTTAGGTATACAACTCACCTTCCCAACAACTAAATTATATGCAGCCAACTTCCCAAAATTATTAGAGCAAATAACCAAAGATCTACAATACATTCAGAAAATACAATGATCCTGGGAGGGGAAAATAGCCGCATTCAAAATGCAAATCTTACCGAAAATCCTGTACTTTTTCCGCTCCCTACCGTTCACCTTAACTGCTAAATTATTCAACCAAATAAATCTAAAACTGAAAAATTTTATATGGAATGGCAAGAAACCTAGACTTGCCTTTACAATTCTTACCTCCAACAGTAACAAGGGAGGAATGGGCCTTCCAGACATCCGGTATTACTATTATGTGGCAATTTTAGACCAAATGAAATACTGGTTCTCCTCTACATCTGGTAAACTATGGAATAACATTAAAAAATAGGTAACAAATGACAATGATATGCTTTATCTACAGCATATATCTTATTACTTAAAATTATTATGCCCAAATTTATCACTATTAGAGCTACATTAATAGCGTGGAAGCATATTCTATCTAAATCTAAAGATTTAGGGGAACTGAATAAACTCCCTATTCCCTTGAGAGTACTAGACTACTGCAAAGCTCGAATATCAGTAAAACAATGTATCACACAAGGATTTAATTATGATCAATTACCATTGACTCATAAGAATACGGTATTAAAAAAAACTAAGAAAATACAATTGTCTTAAGAATTTCAACCCCGACTCACGTATTCACATACCCTCATTAATCTAGAAATTCATTACTAACAAACAACAACACAATATAAAAGGGATATCCCTATTTGACAGGCTCCTTTCGGAATTCCCCAAAAAAATATCAAATCTCCGAATATGATCAAATGGGAAAAAGAACTTTCACTAACCTTTACAGGGGAGCAATGGCATAACGCTATACTAATCAATGGTAAAGCATCCTCTTGTGTGGAGCACTGTAATATTGCCCACAAAATCCTCAATTGATGGTACTTGACACCATATAAAATCTCCAAAATGTATCCTTCCTCATCGCCCACTTTTTGGAGGTGTAGAGAACACATTGGGTCCCTCTACCACATACTATGGAGCTGCAAAAACTTAAACAGTTTCTGGAAATCAATTTTTTCCTTTGTTTCTACACTTACACTAAATCAAATTCCTCTTTCGCCGGCAATGGTCCTATTAGGAATTGATTTAAACATATACCCTACACAATTTCGGACAGTAGTGGCTAATACCTTGATTGCCGCAAGATTTACTATCACCTCACTATGGAAATCTAAAGATGTTCCAATCTTTCTGGAGTCATCATACACAAGCTCATTATGAGTTGTTGATAGCCTTTAAAAATCTCTCTGTAGTTAGATATAAGAAGCTGGAGGGGAGAGGACAGAGAAAGTTCTGTGAACCATTTAAAGCAAAGTGATACGTACGGAATACACACTATGGATAAATCACCATAGGCATGTTTTAATATAATGCTATAATAATCTTGAAATTAAGATATGAGGAGTAGCCACACTGGAAGTGAACTATTGAATAAAATAGGTAATAAATAGAGATATTCAAATATAGAGAGTAAATTACTACTAGGGAAGGGAAAGGGGAAGAAGAAAGGTTTGAGGGCAAGGTTTACCAATATGTATTGCAATGGTTGGAATAGGAAAATATACTGGATAAATTTCTTCTTTGTTGATTGTAAAATGTACCTTATTTTATGAGATTTTGTACTGGGAAAAAAAAAACGAAAAAAGAATAAAGATTTATAAATGTGAAAAAAAAAAGATATAAGAAGCTATGGCAAAATTGGATCTCACACCCTAGAGCTTCTAATTTCCTTAAAGATTCTATTAAAACACTATCATGTTAACATTTTGCAGGCTATAACATGAGGTTCTATACTGTTGCCTTTTTTAGTTAAATGCCTATAATTCTCTAACCTTTACCTAAATGCTTTAGGACTATTAGAGTCTCTCTTTATACTGTACCTGTTTACAGTGTGTCCCCAATGGGGTAAACGGGGTATATAAATATATACACGAGATATTGATATGATGTTGTTTATGACGGGAATTATCAGGTTTGAATACAAATATTCTGATTACTGTTAACATATTGGTAAATGTTAAGTAACCTAACAGTTACTACTCCATATATTTGATTTCCTTCCCTTATTGCTTTTGTTGTATGAGGAAAAAAACTTAATAAAAATGTAATGTTGAAAAAAAAAAAAAAATAGTACTTCCTTTTTGGTATGTATTGTTGGCAATTTGCCCCTCATCTTTAGACCATAAATCTCCGACCAATCTTTGATATCTCTTAGAGACTCCATTCCTAAGCATTGCTTTTTTGGATCTGCCCAGTCTACAAAGCTATTATAAGACTGGGTTCACACTGATGCGGATTTCCCCGCATCCATTTCGCATGACAGGAGAGTGTGACTGGCTCTCAATGGAGCTGGTTCACACGGCACCGGGGCGGCCGGATGCAGAAGGGTCCTATGCGTCTTTGGGTCTGTTGCAGGCGTGAGTTCAGGCAAAAATTCAAACCTGATTCGCACCTAAATTGGTGAACAGGGACACACCGGACCCCCTGCTGTGACCCGCTGCCACATCAGTGTGAAACCAGCCTAAAGGGGTCACATTCAGACTCTCCATATTGCATCATGGGATAGCAATACCATCATTGGGCCAGAAGTTAGGCTGTGTACCCTGTAGGGATTTTCTTGCTAAATTTACAATTAACTTCAAGATTGGATATGTACTCCAATCTCCAAACTCCAAGAACCACCATTACTCTTCACTATCATGTGTGTCCATGGATAATCTGAGGAAAAACAGATAAAGGTTAGACGTCCACTGTAGCTTTTAGTCATCTTGGCTACCATGCTCTAGGGCAGTGATGAGGAACCTTGGCACCCCAGATGTTTTGGAACTACATTCCCATGATGCTCATGCATTCTGCAGTGTAGTGGAGCATCATGGGAAATGTAGTTCCAAAACATCTGGGGTGCCACCAAGGTTTGCCATCACTGCTCTAGGGATACGCCCTTTAAAAGCCCATCTCCAGGCAACGCTCTACTTCCTTTCCCCCAACTTTTTTTTTACTAATCTTAAAAAACTCTTTTCTACCTACCTAACTTCAGTGTCCTTCACCAGTGCTATTGGCTGGTGATCCAGAGCTGCAGTCGGTCCTATGCCAACTTATTGCCTTATCATATCATCACTCAGTGTACTCTATGAACCTTTCCTTTTTCCCTATTTATGTATCCATTATTGTCTCTGTATGCTCTGACGTGAAGTCCCTTGCCTTCAAGCTCTTCCAGTGCTTTAGGCAAATAAATTACATTTCACTTACCTTCAATCTAGGCATTTTGCTTTGCTCATATACTCTTCCACCCCTAGACAATTAATGGAAACTCTTATTAAGGTCTGTCTTACTCCAGTAATTGGTTTCTCCCACTGCAGGCTTTCAAGTTCCCCCTGACTATATACCACTCCAGAGTCAAATTTCGAAATTTTACAGGTTGAGTGCAGGCAATTAAAAAACCAATGATCTGTGTGTGGGCAAGCACTAAATCACTAGAAGGATACTAAGTGATAGATGCCAATCTGGATTTCAAAGAAGCTCTCCATTTCTACAAGAGAAGCTCCACTAAAAAGATTCAAGGAATTGCTTTACAGTTCCTTTATCATCGAAAACCTGTTTCTGAAAGGCTCTCCATTCCAAAGACCAATATAGAAAATGACTCCCCCCCCCCCCCCCCCCCCCCGTACAACTTGTTGAAATGCACATACAGGCAATAGGGATGCTCTTAATTCAAAAGGGGGCTACCCAATCATCCAAGACAAATTGACAAGTTCTCTTAAAAGCCCTTGTTCTTGAAATTTATGTTATCGGAGTGGGCATCCAGATTAGCTCATCTGATTCATGGAAATACATTAAATCACAGTAGATGTTTCTGTTTACAGAACATTGTGCAATGATATGAACTTTACACTAGATACAACACTACTGTAACAAGAATTTGTCTTTTTAACCACTTCAGCCCCGGAAGATCTGGCTGCTCAATGACCAGGCCATTTTTTGCGATACGACACTGCGTCAGTTTAACTGACAATTGCGCGGTCGTGCGACGTTGCACGCAAACAAAATTGACGTCCTTTTTTTACCCACAAATAGAGCTTTCTTTTGGTGGTATTTGATCACCTCTGCGTTTTTTATTTTTTGCGTTATAAACCAAAAAAAGAGCGACAATTTTGAAAAAAACACAATATTTTGTACTTTTTGCTATAAGGGCCCTTTCACACTGGGGCGGTTTGCAGGCGCTATTGCGCTAAAAATAGCGCCTGCAAACCGACCCGAAACAGCCGCCGCTGTCTCTCCAGTGTGAAAGCCCCGAGGGCTTTCACACTGGAGCGGTGCGCTAGCAGGTTGGGAAAAAAAGTCCTGCTAGCTGTATCTTCGGAGCGGTGAAGGAGCGGAGTATATACCGCTCCTTTACCGCTCCTGCCCATTGAAATCAACGGGACGACGCGGCTATACCGCCGGCAAAGCGCCTCAGCAGAGGCGCTTTGTGGTGGTTTTTAACCCTTTCTCGACTGCTACCGGGGGGTAAAACCGCCCCGCTAGTGGCCGAATACCGACAGGAAAGCGGCACTAACAATAGCGGCGCTTTACCGCCGACGCCGCCCCCGCCCCAGTGTGAAAGGGCCCTAATAAATATCCCCAGTTTTTTTTTAAAAAAAAGCTAATATTTTTCTCAGTTTAGGCCGATATGTATTCTTCTACATATTTTTGGCAATAAAAATTGCAATAAGTGTATATTGATTGGTTTGCGCAAAAGTTATAGCGTCTACAAAATAGGGGAAAGATTTATGGCATTTTTATTATTTTATTTTTTTCTACTAGTAATGGCGGCAATCTGCTTTTTTTTATCGGGACTGCGACATTATGGCGGACAGATTGGACACTTTTGACACGTTTTTGGGACCATTGACAATTATACAGCGATCAGTGCTATAAAAATGCACTGATTACTGTATAAATGTCACTGGCAGGGAAGGGGTTAACACTAGGGGGCGATCCAGTGGTTAACTGTGTTCCCTTATGCCGCGTACACACGGTCGTACTTTTCGTCTACAAAAGTCCAACGGACGCTGACGGACTAAAGCTGGCTGGTAATCCGATCGTGTGTGGGCTTCTCCGGACTTTCAACGTACTTTTTTAGCCTCAAATCCGACGTACTTTAGATTTGAAACATGCTTTAAAACTTTACTTCGTAACTACGACGGACCCCGAAATCCGCTCGTCTGTGTGCTAGTCCGACGGACAAAAAGCCACGCTAGGGCACCTATTGGCTACTGGCTATGAACTTCCTTATTTTAGTCCGGTGTACGTCATCACGTACGAATCCGACCGACTTTTGTGTGGTCGTGTGTAGGCAAGTCCGTTCGTTAGAAAGTAGGCCGCAAGTCCGCCGCAAGTCCACCGAAAGTCTGCCGGAAGTCTGTCGGACAGGCTGTCTGACTTTTGTAGACGAAAAGTACGACCGTGTGTACGCGGCATTACTGTGTGTTCTAACTGTAGGGGGGTGTAGAGAAAAGGAGATGCCCCAGGGGGATATTATGGGCAGGGAAGCACCACAGGGTCAATAGATTGTAAATACAAAAAAGAAAAAAATATATAAAAATATTAATTTTATTCAATGTACAAAAAATAGATACTAACATCTAAAAACATAAATAGAGTAGGAACAATGGTGTCAAAATACAGCTGCTAAGTGCTGCAGCAAACATAGGTTCTGACGGACCAGAAGGTCAAAGACAGATTGTAGCTGCAACACAAACCCTACATGTTTCGGAAAACACAAAAAGATTCATTTCTTTTTATGATACTGTACTTCCTTCTCTTTCAAACATACTCTTAAGCAATGGTTTGCGAGTATAGAGGTGCAAGTCCTTTATAGCTAAAAACGTGTCCAGTCTATTATTTGGACAAAAAGTAAGACCCTTAGAGAGAACTGAGGTTTCGTCAGGATTGAGATTATGTGCTGAAAGATTGACAAAATCTAGTTGTGATGAAGGAAATGATGCATTTAAAGGGGTACCGGGTTTGGGGGTGCAGGGGGATTCCCCTGGTTTTTTGAAAAAAATATTGCTGGAATCTTGCCCGATAGTGTGGGTAAAGGGATTTCAGCTGGAATTGGAGACGGAGGCATTATTTTGCGGCACCTGGTGCATGCGCCCGACCGAGTGTCCCGCGCCTGCGCACCTGGCCCTTTCCATCTTTGCCCTCAGTTGCTGCCCACCCTCCGTGTCGGCGGCCAGTGTCAGTGTCTGACGCCATGGCGTCATTTGACACGATGATGGGGAGCCGCGATTGGACGATGCCTTTCCCACACAGGTGTGTTTTCTATGTAGGTGCCTGGAGTTCTGATTCATTATTAGGGCTTATCTCGTTCCCTGTTGCCAGGAACACCCAGTATACGGGATTGGCTGCTCTTTTCTCACCACTCCCATTGCTCTGACTATTTAATTCAGGTAAGCATAATATATCCTTGCTGCACAGCCGAGATGAGCGTCGCTCCCGCATGGTCTCCAGAGGACTGTCTAGAAAATTTCTATTTTTATATATTTTTATCTTTTTGTATTTACAATCTATTGACCCTGTGGTGTTTCCCTGCCCATAATATCCCCTTGGGGCATCTCCTCTTCTCTACATTTTCTTGGAATGTGGCAGAGACCCTCAGGATCAGCCTCTTAATAGTTCCTTTCTCTATTATTATTCTAACTGTAGAGGGATGGGAGTGACTGGAGGAAATGACAGATCGTTGTTCCTAGCTAGTAGGAACTCACAATCTGCAGGTCCTCTCCTCACAGAACAGGGATTTGTGTGTTTACACACACACACACACGTCCCTGTGCTGGCTCTCGTGCCCGCGATCTCACGTGGCTGGCGGTCATCGGCACCCCCGCAGTGCTGCGTGCATGCCTGCTATCCTGCTTAAAGGGACCGACGTACAGCTACGGCGGTTCGCGGGATCATGCCGACCTGGCTCAGTATAATGGCGGCGGCTGGTCGGCAAGCGGTTAATACAGTGGAATGTCCCCCTACCATCAGTTGCATTTGAATTAAACTTCAATAGACAGCAGGTCTTTATAATATAAAATAACTTTAGGGAGATTCACCGTCTCTATTTATCCTTTTTATTGTTATCACCGAGAGTGGAAGTGTAGGAAATCTCAAATTTGGGTTCTTACCAGAACAGGAATAAAGAGAAAATCCTCCAATGGGGACACTAGTTCTGGTGCTCCTGATGACAACCAGGGATTCCTTCACTTTGGATTGATTTCCTGTAACTTCCTGTTTTTGGTATGAAACAAGAAGTGAAGGGAAATCTCCCCAATGAGACACAGATGACAAAAAAAAAAAAATTTGAGAGGGGTTATTACCCCTCCCTTGTTTTATCCAAAATGAGAAAGAAATAGCCTTAAGCCGTGTGCGCACGATCGGATTTTCCGACGGGAATGGGGTGATGACAGGCTGTTGGTGGAAAATCCGACCGTTTGTACGCTCCATCGGACAATTGTTGTTGGATTCTAAAATCTTCCATGGACAAATGTCTGTTGTCGGATTTTCCGAGCGTGTGTACACAAGTCTGTCGGACAAATGTCCAAAGCACAAACACGCATGCTCGCATGTTCTTGTAAACTAGCGTTAGTAATGGAGAATTAACATTCGTAACGCGGCAAATTATGAAATCTCGAAACGCAGCGCACAATTCTCTTCTTCTTTAATGGGATAATAATGAAGCTGCTTTTCTGGTGATACTGATGGAGTTATTGCAAACAAATTTTCGAAGGCTTTTTTTTTTCTAGTGATATCAAGAATAATATTATTATGCTTTTTTTTTCAACATTATCCCGTAATTTTTAAGATCAAAGATACAACTATGTTGGTGTCCCTTGTTAATTTTACATTGTATTTTTTTAAATGTAACTGCCTATTCCCAAACTGACATTTGAAGTAAAACACATAGCCAAGTATTATTCTACACAATTGTTTTATTGTGCATTAAAAAAAGAAAATTAAATTAGACATGTTATCTGCCAATGGAACTTAACCAAAAAGTGCATTCTATGCATCCAAAAATATAGAAAATATACCAAATCAAATCATTATCCAACCAAAAAATAAAATAAAAGCCTCATGCATGTGTCCTGCTTCTTAATATAGGGGGTCAGCAATGCCAAGAGTTGCTGAAAGCAGGGAGCCTGTCATCCGGAGATAATTCCGAAAATCCTCCCGATTATTCTTCTGGAGCTCCCGCAGCAAAGGCATATGACATAATTGGTCACGATTAATAAAGCAATCAATTTTTGGTCCAAGAAATCCTCCTTCTCCTGTTCCGGGACTGGACTTGGGTCAAAGCAATAACTCCAAGACCAATAATAAATAACACGTTATCTCCTCCGATTCCGCAACATGTCTGGTTGACAAACGGCCGTTCATAAACTAACTGAAAAGAGCAAAATGAAAAGTGCTAAATAAAAAGCGTGAAATGAAAAGCACGAATCAACACTCACCAAACTTCTACTAACAGGAAATTAGCAGAAGGAGCCAAAAGGGTGGCGCTAAAGAGCTGAAAAACCACGTAGTACGTCAGTACGTTCTTGTTTGTTGGCCAACAATTCCTTGCCGTTTGTATGGAAGACAAAATCCAGGCACATGCCTTCGGACAAAAGTCCGAGGTTTTGTCTGCGGAAAATCCGATCGTGTGTACGAGGCTTTAGGCTTCATGTACACAGGACATTTGAAAACCTCTTCTGAACACTGGAACTTGACAGCTAGTATCCGATGGTTAAAAACGTCCGTTTTACCACTTTTACATGCCCCGTTTATGCGCGTTTTGCGGCGTTCGTGACAGATAACAGATTTTACAGATCAGTAGACCCTCCCAAATGCCTACAATGCAGGAAAAAAAGGAGTCTCTCTCTCTTTCTCTCTCTATATCTCCCCCCCTGCAGTCCACAATATACAAGAGTTCTGGAAAGTCTGTTTTTTAACATTGCAAATGGTCAAAAATGATTCCCCATTGAAAACGCCCATAATCGAAAATGCTTATAAATGCGAGTTACCACGTTTACACATTTTTACATGCTGTTACAAGCATTTGGCATTTCAAATGCCCCTGAACTACCATCCTGAACGCAAATTTTTGCTTTAAAAAAACTGATTCTAAACTACTATAAATGCCTGAGTGTACATGTACCCATAAGATAACATTGAGGAGAGCTCAGGGGCTGCTGAAAAAAAACGCCCAACTGCTCCTTAACGTCCGTTTACCAGCTGCAGTGTACATGAGGCCTTAAAGTGTTGCTAAACCCAGCACCCTACATTCACTATATCTGGTCTCCCACAGTACACAGAACATGGAAATGCAATACCTTTTCTCATCAGCAGTATATAGCAGTCTTGTGACTTCTATCAGTGTCTGGTTAAAGCATGTAGAAGGAGTTGTCATTCTCCTCTGACTGTCCTATCAGGATGCAGGACCCCTGACCCTCTGTCTGGACAGTGCTAATTGGTCCTGTGCTGATAACATGCACCCGCCCAAGAAAAAAAAAAAAAAAAAACTCTTTAGCAATACACACCAAACTGAGCACGTGCAGCTTGCCTCCAAGGCTCTGTTCTATCAGGAGATGGATTGGGGACAGTGGAGGAAGGGGGGATCAGAGAAAACAGGATCAGACCGCCTTTTTACACAATTCACAAGATTAACCCCTTAGGCTCCACAGTGAGTATAATGCCGCGTACACACGAGCGGACTTTTCGACTGACTAGGTCCAGGGGACCGGACAATTCGACCGTGTGTGGGCTCCAGAGGACTTTTTTTTCTCCAAAAGTCCGACGGACCTAGAAATAAAACTTGTTTCAAATCTTTCTTTGAATTTGGGCACCCTTGTCATTTTGTTGATTTGAATACCTGTAACTACTTAGCACTGATTAATTGGAACACACAATTGGTTTGGTGAGCTCATTAAGGCTTCAATCTCACGAGGCGGATCCACTGCCACGGAGCCCGCCTCGATCCGCCAGCTCAGCGGGAGATCTCTCAGTTGATCTCCGCTGAGCCAGCGGATGACAGGTCCCTCTCTGCTCACTGAGCGGGGAGGGGCTTGTTGAGCGCCGCTGGTTACTATGGAGAGATCGGACGAAAACGGACAGCATGTCCGTTTTCATCAGATCTCACCCGATCCGATCCGCCAGCGACGGATGCGAACGTAGGGGCATCCGTCTGATTTTAGCGGATCGGACCGGGTCGGATGTCAGCGAACATGTCACCGCTGACATCCGTCGCTCCATAGACTAGCATGGAGCAACCGTTCAGGTCCGTCGAGAAAACTGACAGGTGGGCCTGAACGGTCCGACAGTGTGGAAGGGGCCTTAGCCTTGAAATTCGTAGACAGGTGCATCCAATCATGAGAAAAGGTATTTAAGGTGGCCACTTGCAAATTGTTGTTCTCTTTGAGGCTCCATTCACACTAGCGCGTTTTTTGATGCATTTTGCATTTTGTAGAAATGCACGGGAATTTTTTAACATGGGTTCCTATGGAACATGTTCACATCAATGCCTTTTTGTTTCTCTGCATTTTTGGAAAGGGTCAGGGACTTTTTTTCATGCAAAATGCAGCGTTTTGCATGTAATAGAATTCAATGGACAAGCATCAAAAACGCAAGTGCACCGTTTTTGCAGCGTTTTTGATGCGTTTTTGGTGCGTTTTTGATGCGTTTTTGCCGTTTTTTTTTTTGTTTTTTTTTTTTTTTTTAATTTTTTTTTTTTTTTTAATTTTTTTTGAAGACTGTAAAAAAAAAAAAATTAAAAAAAAAAAAAAAACCGCAAAACGCAAATCGCGGCAAAATCGCGGCAAAATCGCGGCAAAAACGCGGCTCAAAAACGTGGCAAGCATGAAAAAAAAACCTCCAAACACGCTCAAAAGCAACATGCATAGGTGTGAATCGAGCCTGACTCTCCTCTGAAGAGTGGCAACATGGGGGCCTCAAAACAACTCTCAAATGACCTGAAAACAAAGATTGTTCTGCATCATGGTTTAGGGGAAGGCTACGAAAAGTTATCGCAGAGATATAAGCTGTCAGTGTCCACTGTGAGGAACATAGTGAGGAAATGGAAGACCACAGGCACAGTTCTTAAGGCCAGAAGTGGCAGGCCACATAAAATATTGGAGAGGCAAAGGCTAAGGATGGTGAGAACGGTCAAAAACAGCCCACGGACCACCTCCAAAGACCTACAACATCAACTTGCCGCAGATGGTGTCACTGTGTATCCTTCAACAACTCAGCGCACTTTGCACAGGGAGAAGCTGTATGGGAGTGCGATGCGAAAAAGAGGCCTTTTCTGCACACACTCTACAAACTGAGTCACTTGAGGTATGCAAACGCACATTTGGACAAGCCAGCTTCATTTTGGAATAAGGTGCTGTGGACTGATGAAACAAAGATTGAGTTATTTGGTCATAACAAGGGGCGTTATGCATGGCGGCAAAAGAACACAGCATTCCAAGAAAAACACTTGCTACCCACAGTAAAATTTGGTGGAGGTTCCATCATGCTGTGGGGCTGTGTGGCCAGTGGCGGTACTGGGAATCTGGTTGAGGGTCGCATGGATTCCACTCAATATCAGCAGATTCTTGAGAATAATGTTGAGGAATCGGTCACAAGGTTGAAGTTACGCCGGGGCTGGATATTTCAACAAGACAACGACCCAAAACACTGCTCAAAATCTACTCAGGCATTTATGCAGAGGAACAAGTACAATGTTCTGGAATGGCCATTCCAGTCCCCAGACCTGAATATCATTGAACATCTGTGGGGTGATTTGAAGCGGGCTGTCCATGCTCGGCAACCATCAAACCTAACTGAACTGGAGATGTTTTGTAGGGAGGAATGGTCCAAAATACATTCATCCAGAATCCAGACACTCATTACAGGCTATAGGAAGCATCTAGAGGCGGTTATTTCTGCTAAAGGAGGCTCTACTAAATATTGATGTGATTTTTCTGTTGGGGTGCCCAAATTTATGCACCTGTCTAATTTTGTTTTGATGCATATTGCGCATTTTTCTGTTAATCCAATAAACCTCATTTCACTACTGAAATATTACTGTGTCCTTCAGTTATTTGATAGAACAAACTGAAATTGTTGATCCAAACACCCCAATATTTATAAATGACAATCATGGAAATTGTCAGGGGTTCCTAAACTTTTGCATACAACTGTATGTGTGTGTATATATATATATATATATATATATATATATATATATATATATATATATACAGTATCTCACAAAAGTGGGTACACCCCTCACATTTTTGTAAATATCTTCTTCTATCTTTTCATGTGACAGCACTGAAGAAATGACACTTTGCTACAATGTAAAGTAGTGAGTGTACAGCTTGTATAACAGTGTAAATTTGCTGTCCCCTCAAAATAACTCAACACACAGCCATTAATGTCTAAACCGCTGGCAACAAAAGTGAGTACACCTCCAAGTGTAAATGTCCAAATTGGGCCCAATGAGCCATTTTCCCTCCCCGGTGTCATGTGACTCATTAGTATTACAAGGTCTCAGGTGTGAATGGGGAGCAGGTGTGTTAAATTTGGTGTTATCGCTCTCACTCTCTCATACTGGTCACTGGAAGTTCAACATGGCACCTCATGGCAAATAATTCTTTGAGGATCTGAAAAAAAGAATTGTTGCTCAACATAAAGATGACCTAGACTATAAGAAGATTGCCAAGACCCTGAAACTGAGCTGCAGCACGGTGGCCAAGACCATACAGTGATATAACAGGACAGGTTCCACCCAGAACAGACCTCACCATGGTCGACCAAAGAAGTTGAGTGCATGTGCTCAGCGTCATATCCAGAGGTTGTCTTTGGGAAATAGAGATATGAGTGCTACCAGCATTGCTGCAGAGGTTGAAGGGGTGGGGGGGTCAGCCTGTCAGTGCCCAGACCATACGCCGCACACTGCATCAAATTGGTCTGCGTGGCTGTCATCCCAGAAGGAAGCCTCTTCTAAAGATGATGCACAAGAAAGCCTGCAAACAGTTTGCTGAAGACAAGCAGACTAAGGACATGGATTACTGGAACCATGTCCTGTGGTCTGATGAGACCAAGATAAACTTATTTGGTTCAGATGCCGTCAAGCGTTTGTGGCGCAACCAGGTGAGGAGTACAAAGACAAGTGTGTCTTGCCTACAGTCAAGCATGGTGGTGGGAGTGTCATGGTCTGGGGCTGCATGAGTGCTGCTGGCACTGGGGAGCTACAGTTTATTGAAGGAATAATGAATGCCAACATGTACTGTGACATACTGAAGCAGAGCATGATCCCCTCCCTTCAGAGACTGGGCCACAGGGCAGTATTCCAACATAACGACCCCAAACACACCTCCAAGATGACCACTGTCTTGCTAAAGAAGCTGAGGGTAAAGGTGATGGACTGGCCAAGCATGTCTCCAGACCTAAACCCTATTGAGCATCTGTGGGGCATCCTCAAAAGGAAGGTGGAGGAGCGCAAGGTCTCTAACATCCACTAGCTCGGTGATGTCGTCATGGATGTCATTGACCTAGGACCCTGAGAGCCGTCCTGTGTATATATATATATATATATATATATATATATATATATATATATATATATATATATATATTAACCTAAATCTGACAGCAGTTTAACCCTCCTCTATCGAAAATGAAAAAAAAGTTTTGCCTTCAGTTCTACTTTACGTAAAATAGACAGATCTTTCATAATACTCCCCCACTATATCAGGACCTAGTCTCTAAAATGTCACAAAAAAATCTTAAAGCACCATATTATACTGTAATGACTCTTCATAAAAGTCATGGCTACAGTCTCAATCTTACATTGTTAAAAAATTTTTTTAGCGTAATCATAATTTCTTATAAATAAGTTTGTGTTTTGTATATCTCCCCAAGTTACATCTGAAATTCAAGTATGTAGCACACGTAGATTATGACGTAAATGTCAATAAGCGAGATCGGGGGAGACTACTTTAAAACATCCCGATAAGGAGCAATGAGCATACACCACTGAAATGTCTTGTATAAGGAAAGTTTATACAAGCTCTTAAGTACTCGGTTCACAGGCTTTTCCTGATTGCATCCACCGCTGAAATGTCAATTTGGAATGGCGTCTTCCACCTTGATGAACTCTGGATATATCACATACTTTCCAAAGCTGAAAATCCCTGCTTCCAAATGAAAATCTTCCCTTCAGATGATTATCCATCTCCATTTTCTCAAATTAAATGTTTGGTACATAAACAAAATGTATTAACCGAGGACCAGAGAGCCTTCATTATGCCTGAGCTTCACAGCGCTTATTTACACGCCTATGTGTACAGGCACATTGCATTTTAGATTCTTAAAAAAAAAACGCTGTACTGCGATTTTTCAAGCTGCAGTGTGCAAGAGGCCTTACAGGCAGATAAACAGATCATTAGTGTCATGTGACTGGCTTTGCCAAGTGCTGTTGGTCCTGGAACTACGCAGGCACCATCAGATTGGATGTCAATCAGACACAGCCCAACAAACCCCTAGGGTTCAACAGAACCCTGGTTGAGAATGGCTATACTAGACAGTCTATGTAAATTGAGAAAATATGTGTAATGCCGAGTACACAGGAGTGGACTGTCCAACAGAAAAAGTCAGACGGAAGCTTTTCATCGTATATACCGATCATGTGTGTGCCTCATGGGACTTTCTTTTTCCAAAAATCTGACGGACCTAGAAATAGAACATGTTCTAAATCTTTCCGACGGACCCAATTCCTATCGGGAAAACCGATCGTCTGTATGCTGGTCATATGCTCTGAAGCAAGTACGAGACGGAAGCTATTGGCTACTGGCTATTGAACTTCCTTTTTCTAGTCCCGTCGTAAGTGTTGTACGTCACCGCGTTCTGGGTGGTCAGACTTTGGTCAGACTTTGGGTTGACCGTGTGTAGGCAAGACCGCTTAAATGGAATTCCGTCGGAGTTACGTCGGAGAAACCGTCTGAGTTTATTACGACGGCTAAACCGTTCGTGTGTACGCGGCATTAGGGGGCGCTTTTATGATATACCTTTACCTATAACTTGACAACTTATTATCAACATGTGATGACATAGAATGCAATGATTAAAAAATGTATAATATTAACGTGACACGATTCATAAAGTGCAAAGTGCTAAATTAATAGTGTAACACAGTAACCAAAGTGGTGAAAAATGTCCTCTAAAACAGTTCATCTAGTCTTCCATATTAAATCTTCAATATGGTAAGATGTGGGAGACCATCACCAGCTTAGCACATACCAAAAACAACCCCAACGTGCTCAGTAGGATGTCCTAAAAAGAAGGTCACCTGACGCTTTTGTGGTTGAGTTATGGATCCTGTATGTTTTTTCCTCTGAAGTTGATCAAGAATAACTCCTCCTCTCCACCATAAGACCACATTAAAATGAGAGATAAGTGACCAATAGCTTGATACTGTTTATTAAAAAGTTACTGTATATAAAAACATAAAAATGCCTGCTTACGGTATATTTATAAGTGCCTAACCCGGCACTAGGGACAGCTCGCATTCAGGATAAGAGGGGAACCGCCACTACCCGCTTCACGCTCAATCTATGGAAAGCAATTCCAGGCTATGGCCACTTTAGGATGATATCAGGTTGCATATAGCTCTGGGTTAATTTCACTAGTTTATATGGACATCTAGTACATACAGAGTGCATTGTAACAAAGCCCATAGTTTCAGATGAAATGCGTTGACGTAGTTCCTGATGGATGTACCCCGCTGCCTGAACCTCTGGGCCACAGTTAATACAATTTGTTTATCTATTGTACATTTCATTTGATGAAAAGAAAATGGATAATCATCTGAAAGGGAGATTTTCATTTGGAAGCCGGGATTTCGAGCATTGAAATGTATGTGATATATCCAGCATGCATTAAGGAGGAGGAAGCAATTGCAAGTTGACATTTTAGTAATAGATCTAATAATCTAATAATCTATATGCCCTACATACATGATTTTCAGATGTATTTTGCCGAGATTCACAAAAATGAAATTTGCTTACAAGATATTATGGTCATGCCGAATTATTTTTTCAACCACGTAGGATTGTGACTGTAATTGAGAGCTTGTTGAAGAGTCTTTATAACAGAGGTGTCAAACTCAATTTTATCACGGGCCGCATCAGCAGCATGGTTTCCTTCAAAGGGGCATTTGTATCTGGGATGTGCAATGTACGAAGTGCAGGGTTCAGGAGTGCCTTACGCACAGGGTGCAGGGTTCAGGAGTACATTATGTACAGAGTACAAGTTTCAGGAGTGCATTACGTACAGAGTACAGGGTTCAGGAGTGCATTACGTACAGAATACAGGGTTCAGGGGTGCGTTATGTACAGAGTGTAGGGTTCAGGAGTGCATTATGTACAGACTACAGGGCTCAGGAGTGCATTACGTACAGAGTGCAGGGCTCAGGAGAGCATTATGTACATAGTGCAGAGTTCAGGAGTGCATTATGTACAGACTACAGGGCTCAGGAGTGCATTACGTACAGAGTGCAGGGTTCAGGAGTGCATTACGTACAGAGTGCAGGGTTCAGGAGTGCATTACGTACATAGTGCAGAGTTCATGAGTGCATTATGTACAAAGTACAGGGTTCAGGAGTGCATTACGTACAGAGTGCAGGGTTCAGGAGTGCATTATGTACAGAGTGCCGGGTTCCGGAGTGCGTTGCGTACAGAGTGCAGGGTTCAGGAGTGCATTACGTATGGAATATAGGGTTCAGGAGTGCGTTATGCACAGAGTGTAAGGTTCAGTAGTGCATTACGTACAGACTACAGGGCTCAGGAGTGCATTACGTACAGAGTGCAGGGTTCAGGAGTGCATTATGTGCATAGTGCAGGGTTCAGGAGTGCAGTACATACAGAGTACAGGGTTCAGGAGTGCATTATGTACAGAGTACAGGGTTCAGGAGTGCATTACATAAAGAGTACAGGGTTCAGGAGTGCATTATGTACAGAATACAGGGTTCAGGAGTGTGTTATGTACAGAGTGCAGGGTTCAGAAGTGCATTACGTACAGAGTACAGGGTTCAGAAAAAAACAAGGAAAATGGGGCGCCTCTGAGTATGTATCAAAAAACATTTATTATAAAAAATAATATCCACTCACATGGAAGATAGCATATCTGCATTCGGGCATGTCTCTGGATGAGAGGAGAGGGACTGCAAGCTTCAGCATGTCCACAAATGGCTGGCGAATCCACATAAGATGATGTGAGGTGGTGGGGCACAGCGGTTCTTCTCCTTGGCACACAGAACTGAGATGTGATGGTATGTAGAAGCATCCAGGCATGTGTGGGTTCCAGTGGAGGGGGAAGGAGGACGCCGGGTCCTGTCACAAGCAGTGCCGTGATGTTGTCAGTCTCCTCTGGTAGCACGGCCGTGGAGAGGGAACCAGAATGAGGCTTGGCACGCACAGCAAAGCGTGGCGCGGAGCCGTGACATCAACAATGTGGCACCATTCACTTCTAATGTCCAATCACATGCAAGCAAAACATTCAATTTTTTCTTAATTTTTCCTGCATGTGATTGGGTATTGAACATTCTCAACCCCAACACGATATGCTTTGCCACTGTACAGTGATTTGCGATCCCGTTTATTAGAGATTATTAGAGTATAGTTTTAATTTAGTTTTATTTGGTACTAATTGCTGTTATTGGTCATTTTATTGTGTCATTTAGAGTTGGGCGAAAAGTTCAAACTGAGCAAAAGTTCGGCGAACAACCAAACACCAGAGAGCCCCACAATGCACTGTGCGCTGCACAGTGCATTCTAAGCCTGGATTGGGCGAAGCTTAGCCCAATCAGTGCACAGTGAATAGCTGGTTGTTAAGGAAGCCAGACGCTGCGTCCTTAACAACGTATGAGTCATCAGCTGAATCCTTGCTGACAGCGGAATGAAAAATAAAAACATTGCCGGCAATAGAAAAAAGTAAAGGCCCTTCAGGTCTGGTATGGATTTTAGGGGAACCCCACAGCAACATTAAAAAAAAAAACGATGTGGGGTCCCCCTTAAGATTCATACCAGACCCTTATCCGAGCATGCAGCCTGGCAGGACAGGAAAGGGGGGGGGGGGGGGCGGACAAGCGTGTGCCCCTCTTCTAAACCACTCCAGGCCACATGCCCTCAACATAGGGGGGGTGTTTTGGGGCAGCCCCCCTGCCCCAAAGCACATTGTCTCCATGTTAATGGGGACAAGGGCCTCTTCCTGATAACCCTGGGCAGTGGTTGTGTTGGTCTGTGGGCAGGGGGCTTATCCGAATCTGGAAGCCCCCTTTAACAAGGGGGCCCCCAGATCCCGCCCCCCCATGTGAATGAGTATGGGGTACATTGTACCCTTACCCATTCACCAAAAAAAAATGTCAAAAATAAATAAAGACAGGAGGCAGTTTTCTGAGAATAAAAAAACAATCTCTCCTTATGTAGATCCATTGTCAGTTACGATGCCCACTGAACCGCCGGACCTGAAAAAAGGAAAAGGAAAAAAAAATCAGTTTACCGCCGAATGCCTGCTCTGTCGGTTGACAGTTCTTAAATAGGTTAGGGGCGGGGCCACCTGGTGACGTCACCTGGTGGCACTGCCCCCTTGGGACATCACCGACCCAGCATACACTGGTCTGTGACATCACAAGGGGAGGTGCCACCAGGTGACGTCACCAGGTGGCCCCACCACTTATCTATTTAAAAACAGTCAAACAACGGAGCAGGCATTCAGCCTTCATTGCAGGTGGATCATTAATTTTTTTTCTGGGTCCGGCAGTGCGGCGGGCATCATGATTGAGGATAGATCTACATGGGGGGACATTGTTTTTTTATTTTTTTAATAAAGGAATTGTCAAAAACTGTCTCCTGTCTGTGTTTATTTTATATACAAAGGAAAGACCCCCAATGGGACTTTTAAGGCAGTGGACAATAGAGTAACCAAAGTAGAAATAGTAATACATTTTATTCAAAGCTTAAATTAGTGATCAATATGACACTAATCAATAAAATCAATAGAAACTCACTATACAGAAAACGATATGTAGTATTTTGGACTAAAGGGAACCCAGGTAGGTCTCATGTCGATATGGACACAATGATGCAGTATTCCCACAATCACAGCCCAGTGTTGTCGGGAAGAGGCCCTTGTCCCTATCACCCCCCCCCATGTTGAGGGCATGTGGCTCGGTATGGTTCAGGAGGGGGGCGCTCACTCATCACTCCCCTTTCCTGACCTGCCGGATTGCATGCTCACATAAGGGTCTGGTATGGATTTTGGGAGGCCCCCACACCGTTTTTTAATTTTTGTATTGCCGGCAATGGTATTGTATCGCCGGCAATGTAATTTTTTTTTCTTAATAATGTAAGTTTTGCTGCAGCAGGTTCTATACACAGTACAGATGCACCACTTTACAGGCAGACTAAGGGGACCCCCCAGGCACTATGATTAAAGGAATTTTTCATTTTTATTGTTTCACTTTAAGGATTATTAAAATTACTGCTCCTGTAAAAATGACCTTTTTTAAAAAAAAATTGATGCATGTCCCCCAGGGCAGTACCTGGGCCTCAATACCATTTTTAAGGCCAGTAACTTGAATATATGCCTTCAAAATGGGCACTTTTGATTTTTCAAATTCGGGTTCCATAGACTTTAATGGGGTTGGGGTTCAGGTCCGAACTTTTGCGATCTTCGAGAGTTCTGGCTTCGAACCAAACCGGGGGTGTTTGGCCCAATTCTAGTGTCATTGTGTCTTGTTCCATTCATTATTGTGTCCTTGTGCTGTCTTTGTGGAATGTAACTGTATCTTAACCACCTCCCGTCTGCGCTATAGCCAAAAGACGGCTACAGTGCGGACCTTATTTGCCGGGAGGGCGTCCATAGACGCCCTCCCGGCGAGTCTCGGCTGATCACAGATAGGAATAAGGGGTCGATCCCGACCCTTACCACATGATCAGCTGTCAGCCAATGACAGCTGATCATGTGACATAAGCAGAGCTGGTAATTGACTATTTTTTCTCCTCACGCTGGTAGCGTGAGGAAAAAAAAAAAGCCGATCATCGGTGGTCGTGAGAGGCACATCAGTCCTGGTCGTGGAGAGCCTCTGCAGATGCTTCTATGCCCACTAGCACCACCTACCAGTGCCCACCAGCGCCACCTACCAGTGCCCACAGTACCACCCACCAATGCCCACAGTGTCACCTATCAGTGCCCACAGTGCAACCTATAAACGTCACCAATCAGTGCCTCATCACCAGTGCTGCCTATCAATACCACCTACAGGTGCCCATCATTGGTGCCCATCAGTGCCACCTACCAGTGCCCATCAGTGCCACCTACCAGTGCCACCCATCAGTGCCACTCATCAGTGCCACTCATCAGTGCCACCCATCAGGGCCCATCCGTGACGTTTTATCAGTGCCCATCAGTGCCGTCTTATCAGTGACTATCAGTGTCACCTTATCTGTGCCTATCAGTGTTGCCTTATCTGTGCCTATCAGTGCAGCTCATCAGTGCCCATCAGTGCAGCCCTTCAGTGCCTATCAGTGCAGACCATCAGTGCAGCCTCATCAGCGAATATCAATGAAGGAGAAAAATTACCCGTTTGCAACATTTTATAACAAACTATGAAACATGTTTTTTTCAAAAATGTCTGTCTTTTTTTGTTTGTTTAGCAAAAAATAAAAACCCAAGTGGTGATTAAATACACCCAAAAGAAAGCTCCATTTGTGTGAAAAAATGATAAAAATGAAAGCATGACCGCGCAATTGTCATTCAAAGTGTGACAGCGCTGAAACCTAAAAATTGATCTGGGCAGGAGGGGGGTTTAAGTGCCGAGTAAGCAAGTGGTTAATAATTTCCCTTGGAATGAATAAAGTATTCTGAATCTGAATCTGTACAGTGTGCTGCGATAAAATGTAGCGTGTTTGCATTTTATCACAGCTCACGACAGCGCAGCTCTGGGCTGAGACAAAAAATAGGCCTGGGCATTATAGAATGGGCAGCCCCAGGGGGTGGGGGCGGACATTTGCAGGGGTGGTTGGTGACGGGATGTCCTGAGAGACATCCTAGTCTAGTAAAGAGACAGCCCCATATAGCAAAGAGACATCTCAATTCAGCAAAGAGACAGCCCCAGTCCAGCAAAGAGACATCCCAGACCAGCAAAGAGACATCCCCAGTCCAGCAAAGAGACATCCCCAGTCTAGCAAAGAGACATCCCAAGTCCAGCATAGAGACATCCCCATACCAGCAAAAAGACATCCCCAGTCCAGCAAAGAGACATCCCCAGTCCAGCAAAGAGACATCCCCAATCCACCCCCCTTCCTCACCGCTACAGAGACTTTGGATTTAACACACACTGGATCAGTTTAGGGTTCAGTGCGGTCACCCTCCACCCAGTGTATGATGGCCCGGCCCCTCTCTACCCCTGTGCAGCTGTCACGGTGTACTAGCTGGTGTTAGGAAAGAGCTCGCCTTTGTCCCTTGAGTTCAGCTGTATCTCCAGAGGCCAGCCCAAGAGGTGTCTGTCCCCTGCATACACTTCCTGTGTGTCGCTGTAGCTGTCTCTCCCACCTTCTTTTGCACGTCCTAGTTTTCAGGCGCCGGCCCTGCTTTAGGCATGGCTGCATAGCAGGAGGTGAGCGGCGGCCGCGGTCTGTGTTAGCCCTGTCCGGACCACGGTCGCGGCTTACCTCCCACTGTGCAGCCTGGTCATCAACAGGCCACTTTTCTTAGGACATGCAGCCCACCGGGCAAACGCCCGCTGTGCCGTATGGCCAGTCCAGGCCTGGTCACCGCACATGTGAATTCAACCTAAGTAGTAAACCTGCCTGTGAATGTTGGGTGTCTGGGTGATTGGGTATTGAACATTCTGGATGCATGCTTTTTACAGATCAGTATCAGTAACCCAATAAGCAGTAAGGCAAGGGTAAACAGGAGAAGGCAACACAAGGAAAAACACAAAATTTGCACCTGCAAAAACAAAAACAGCAGCTCCTATATTCGTCTTGTCAAGTTTGCATAATCGCCATCTATCTTTGATTCCCATGCTGGATGGCACCAAATCCCATTTATGTAAAGAACAATATAAATGGCCAGAGCAGAGTGGCCTATAGATGTACCAGGGCGCTGTATTTAAAGGTGAACCTGTCCAAATTTTGCAAGTAATGTATATTAGACTAAGAGACGTACTGCTTCAGCAGCCGAATGAGACCGTTGCAATTAGAGGGTGCCTGACGGCATCTGAAAGTGAATTGCGTCTATAAATCACTTCCTGACACTCGGTAATCCATACACTTTGCCACTTTGTGATGTCCTGTCACAGCTCTCCCTCTAATTGGACTGCTTTCTAGGCAGTTATTGCTTTACAGCTTATGGCACAGCAATACTAATGAAACATTTAGTAAGATAAGAAAACATATCGAGTAACCAGGATTCTTTTTTATTTGACTGTATCTGGCTTTGGGTTGAGTTTCTGAATTATAATGTATTGGTTTAAATAACTCCACTGCTTCAATAATTTATGTTCTTGTAAAATCATTTGCTTAAATTGATACTAAACACATACTGTTTAATTTATATTATCCCTTCTCTTTCTGTATGTGGATGACACCACTGTAATTATTTTAATAAAAAAAACATCTAAGTACCTTTTTCCTTATTGATATAGAGCTGTCACATGACCCAGCTCTCTCCCAGCTTGCCTGCAGGGAAACATAAGCAGGAGGAGCTTCTAGTCCTCTGCTGCTGGTCACATGTTCAAAAAAAAAAAAAAAACAGCCTTTGGAATACAGAGTAAAAATAAATAATATCAAAACACTGTTTTAAATTGTCATACAAATGTATATTTGAAATCAAATCTTTATTATTTGTTGTCAATAACATGGTGTGGGCGGATTTCTGCCAGTCACAGGCTGTGTCACGCCCAGAGTCGGATAAACATTGGGGCTATTGGAGCTGTAGCTGTAGATAGGCCCAACCCAGTGAGTCATTAATGCTGCTGAACACTGCTCTGTGTGTGTACACATGATTGATATATAAATAGCGGGGGGAGGCAGTATTCATATGTAAATTGTGGGCACCATTGATATATAAATAGTAGGGGGCAGGTGGCATTGATAAGTAAATACCAGGGGGGGGGGGCGGCAAGACGTACTGATCTGTAAATTGGAAGCGGCGTTGGTATGTAAGTAGTGGAGGGCAGGCAGCATAGATATGTAAATCGGGGGGCAGGCTGCATTAATATGAAAATTGCGTGCGGCAGGCGGCCTTGATAATTAAATGGTGGGTGGCAGCCAGCATTGATATGTCCCTTCCCTCCAATCAGCTCTCCTCCCTGAGCTCTGCAGGATGTAACTTTAGATCTCTGCCTCCTTTCTACTGACAGCTCAGACAGGCTTTAAAAATTCTTCACTTTGAACAGATGTAGAAAGGAGAAGACTGCAGATAAACAGATACTGTATATATACTGGACAATACTGTGCTAATTTCATTTGATGTTGATGACCAGGCTGCACAGTAGGAGGTAAGCCGCGACCGTGGTCTGGACAGGGCTAACACAGACCACGGCCGCCGCTCACCTCCCGCTATGTAGCCATGCCTAAAGCAGGGACGGCGCCAGCACCTAAATGAGGAGGGTGTAGATCTTCTGGGAGTGAAGATGGCCAGAAAGTTAGAGGGGTTTTTAACCACTTGAGCCCCGGACCATTATGCTGCCTAAGGACCAGAGGTCTTTTTCCAATTTGGCACTGCGTCGCTTTAACTGCTAATTGCGCGGTCATGCAATGCTGTACCCAAACGAAATTTGCGTCCTTTTCTTCCCACAAATAGAGCTTTCTTTTGATGGTATTTGATCACCTCTGCAGTTTTTATTTTTTGCGCTATAAATGGAAAAAGACCGAAAATTTTGAAAAAAAATGATATTTTCTACTTTTTGTTATAAAAAAAATCCAATAAACTCAATTTTAGTCATACATTTAGGCCAAAATGTATTCGGCCACATGTCTTTGGTAAAAAAAAGTCAATAAGCGTATATTTATTGGTTTGCGCAAAAGTTATAGCGTCTACAAACTAGGGTACATTTTCTGGAATTTACACAGCTTTTAGTTTATGACTGCCTATGTCATTTCTTGAGGTGCTAAAATGGCAAGGCAGTACAAAACCCCCCAAATGACCCCATTTTGGAAAGTAGACACCCCAAGGAAATTGCTGAGAGGCATGTTGAACCCATTGAATATTTATTTTTTTTGTCCCAAGTGATTGAATAATGACAAAAAAAAAAATATTTACAAAAAGTTGTCACTAAATGATATATTGCTCACACAGGCCATGGGCCTATGTGGAATTGCACCCCAAAATACATTCAGCTGCTTCTCCTGAGTATGGGGATACCACATGTGTGGGACTTTTTGGGAGCCTAGCCGCGTACGGGGCCCCGAAAACCAATCACCGCCTTCAGGATTTCTAAGGGTGTAAATTTTTGATTTCACTCTTCACTGCCTATCACAGTTTCGGAGGCCATGGAATGCCCAGGTGGCACAAAACCCCCCCAAATGACCCCATTTTGGAAAGTAGACACCCCAAGCTATTTGCTGAGAGGCATATTGAGTCCATGGAATATTTTATATTTTGACACAAGTTGCGAGAAAGTGACACATTCTTTTTTTTTGCACAAAGTTGTCACTAAATGATATATTGCTCACACAGGCCATGGGCATATGTGGAATTGCACCCCAAAATACATTTAGTTGCTTCTCCCTAGTATGGGGATACCACATGTGTGGGACTTTTTGGGAGCCTAGCCGCGTACGGGGCCCCGAAAACCAATCACCGCCTTCAGGATTTCTAAGGGTGTAAATTTTTGATTTCACTCTTCACTGCCTATCACAGTTTCGGAGGCCATGGAATGCCCAGGTGGCACAAACCCCCCCAAATGACCCCATTTTGGAAAGTAGACACCCCAAGCTATTTGCTGAGAGGCATGGTGAGTATTTTGCAGCTCTCATTTGTTTTTGAAAATGAAGAAAGACAAGAAAAAACATTTTTTTTTCTTTTTTCAATTTTCAAAACTTTGTGACAAAAAGTGAGGTCTGCAAAATACTCACTATACCTCTCAGCAAATAGCTTTGGGTGTCTAATTTCCAAAATGGGGTCATTTAGGGGGGGGTTTGTGCCACCTGGGCATTCCATGGCCTCCGAAACTGTGATAGGCAGTGAAGAGTGAAATCAAAAATTCACGCCCTTAGAAAGCCTGAAGGCGGTGCTTGGTTTTCGGGGTCCCGTACGCGGCTAGGCTCCCAAAAAGTCTCACACATGTGGTATCCCCGTACTCAGGAGAAGCAGCAGAATGCATTTTGGGGTGTAATTTCACATATTCCCATGGCATGTTTGAGCAATATATCACTTTGTAAAAAAAAAAAAATTGTCTCTTTCCCGCAACTTGTGTCGCAATATAAAATATTCCATGGACTCGACATGCCTCTCAGCAAATAGCTTGGGGTGTCTACTTTCCAAAATGGGGTCGTTTGGGGGGGTTTTGAACTGTCCTGGCATTTTATGCACAACATTTAGAAGCTTATGTCACACATCACCCACTCTTCTAACCACTTGAAGGCAAAGCCCTTTCTGACACTTTTTGATTACATGAAAAAATTATTTTTTTTTGCAAGAAAATTACTTTGAACCCCCAAACATTATATATTTTTTTTAAAGCAAATGCCCTACAGATTAAAATGGTGGGTGTTTCATTTTTTTTTTTCACACAGTATTTGCGCAGCGATTTTTCAAACGCATTTTTTGGGGAAAAAACACACTTTTTTAAATTTTAATGCACTAAAACACACTATATTGCCCAAATGTTTGATGAAATAAAAAAAGATGATCTTAGGCTGAGTACATGGATACCAAACATGACATGCTTTACAATTGCGCACAAACGTGCAGTGGCAACAAAATAGATACATTTTTAAAAGCCTTTAAAAGCCTTTACAGGTTACCACTTTAGATTTACAGAGGTCTACTGCAAAAATTACTGCCCTCGATCTGACCTTCGCGGTGACACCTCACATGCATGGTGCAATTGCTGTTTACATTTGACGACAGACTTCCGCTTGCATTCGCCTTAGCGCGAAAGCAGGGGGTGACAGGGGTGCTTTTTTTTTTTTTTTTTTTTTCTTTATTATTTTTTTGCTTTTTTATCTTATTTTTAAACTGTTCCTTTCATTTTTTTTTTTTTTAATAATTTTTATTGTTATCTCGGGGAATGAAAATATCCCCTATGATAGCAATAGGTAGTGACAGGTACTCTTTTTTGAAAAAATTGGGGTCTATTAGACCCTAGATCTCTCCTCTGCCCTCAAAGCATCTGACCACACCAAGATCGGTGTGATAAAATGCTTCCCCAATTTCCCAATGGCGCTATATACATCCGGCGAAATCTAAGTCATAAAATGCTCGTAGCTTCCGGTTTCTTAGGCCATAGAGATGTTTGGAGCCACTCTGGTCTCTGATCAGCTCTATGGTCAGCTGGCTGAATCACCGGCTGCATTCTCAGGTTCCCTGTTGAGACAGGAGAGCCAGAGAAAAATACGGAAGACGGTGGGGGGGGGCACTCCCTCCCACGGCTTGTAAAAGCAGTCTAGAGGCTAATTAGCCACTAGGATTGCTTTTACATGAAAGCCGACCGCTGGCTGAAAAGAATGATACCAAGATGATACCTAAACCTGCAGGCATCATTCTGGTATAACCACTCAAATTTGTGAATGGCGTACCTGAAGACAAAAAAATGGTTAACAATAAAGCACAGTAAACGGTAAAGTATAAAAAATTGCATACCTGAAAAACAAACATGATAAAACATAATAACAATAAAACATTGCAGAATAGAATACAGTAAAAAAGAGCAGAACAATAGAGAGAGAGAATAGAGAGAGAGAGAGAACAATAAAACGACAACTATTTTTTTTTTATTTTATATATATTTTTTTTTTTTACACTTTTTTTGTAACTAACTTTTATAACTGTAACCGGTTCCAGGTTCGGGTCTCTCAAAATGCGATGGCATCTTGGGAGACCCTGTGAAAGTGTGCCTAGTCTGTGCAATGCTGTACCCTACGCTAATACTCAACTAGTGAATGGTAGCGTTCAAAACATTCACCATGCAAAGACCAGGATTGTCAGGACAGGAGGGACAATAATAGCGGGTGTCACGCCTATATCCGCGCTTGCTGCAGACACAACATCTTTTTTGGGGGGGTTCGTTGGGTAGGGGTACTCGGGAGGACATAAAGAAAATGCCTCTCATGCAGCCGACTGCATTTGGTTGGGGATGTGAATGGGGGAAGTACGGGCGCTGCAGAAGTGGTGGGTTCCCAATTAGGATTGGCGAATGCAGCAGGAAGGGCACTATGGGCACGACGGGCCTGTGTTTGTCTTTTTGGTGGCAGCGGGACACTACTTGTGCTTGCCACCTCACCAGCTTGAACTGCACTTATGGGACTCGCCACGTCACCAAGTGTTACTGCAGTGCGGGTTTGACTACGACCGGGGTGTACTAGGCCACTGGTGCTTGCCAGTTTAATAAAAAGCTACCAAAAAAACTGTTAGTGATCGCAGGGATCAGGCCTGACTCTGCGAACGTTGCAGTTATGCGTTTAGTGTTTTGTAAGTGACAGTGATCAATCGATACTGCACTTGGGTGGGCTGGACTGGGCCGGGCGGAGGGGCAAAACGCAGGTGCTAGCAGGTATCTGGGCTGATCCCACTAACACTGCGTTTTTGGGAACCCTAAACTGCTGGGGATGCTAGTATAGATCTGATCGGATCAGATATTGATCCGTTCAGATACTATACCACTAAGGGAGGTGTACGGTGTGTGCGTGGGTGTTAGCGGTACTGGCGCTAACCTGACGCTGCCTGGGGCTGGTGCTTGCCAGTTCACCAAAATGCTACCAAAAAAACTGTTAGCGATCGCAGGGATAAGGCCTGACTCTGCGAACACTGCAGTTATGCATTTAGTGTTTTGTAAGTGACAGTGATCGATAGATACTGCACTTGGGTGGGCTGGGCTTGGCCGGGCGGAGGGGCAAAACGCAGGTGATAGCAGGTATCTGGGCTGATCCCACTAACACTGCGTTTTTGGGAGCCCTAAACTGCTGGGGACGCTAGTATTGATCTGATCGGATCAGATATTGATCCGTTCAGATACTATACCACTAAGGGAGGCGTATGCTACGTGCGTGGGTGTTAGCGGTACTGGCGCTAATCTGACGCTGCCTGGGGCGACGCATATCACCGCCGGACGATCAGGGGGCTAAACCTTTATTCGGTAATAAACGGCGGGTGCCCTGACACTATAAAAAATAAACGAACTAACCAGCGTCACCCGTAACACTTATACGGTGATTAGTGGTGAAAGGGTTAACTAGGGGGCAATCAAGGGGTTAAAATCTTTATTAGGTAATATATGGGGGTCCCTGTCGCTATAAAACGCTGACGGCGAACCTAAATATTTACCTCCCTAACTAGCGTCACCAGCGACACTAATACAGTGATCAGAAAAATTATCGCTTAGTGACACTGGTGACGGGGGGTGATCAAGGGGTTAAAACTTTATTAGGGGGGGTTAGGGGGGTACCCTAGACCTAAAGGGGGCTAACCCTAACTGTCCTAACACTGTAACTGTCACAAACTGACACCATGCAGTAATCAGAAAAAAAAACTGCTTGGTGTCAGTTTGTGATGGGGGTTTTGTGTGCCTGGCATGTTCTACTGTGTGTGTGTAGTGTTTGTGCACTAACATTTCAGTCTTCTCTCCTCGGCGCCGGAACGGAAAATACCGAGCCGAGGAGAGATGACATCATTTCCTTTGCTGCTGTTCAGCATACAGCAGCAAAGGAATGTTCCCATTGGCCGGCGGCGATCGCGTGGGGGGGGCCACGAACGGATGGCCTCC
Organism: Lithobates septentrionalis; assembly: GCA_037952835.1. Lineage (NCBI taxonomy): Eukaryota > Metazoa > Chordata > Amphibia > Anura > Ranidae > Lithobates > Lithobates septentrionalis. The sequence continues at coordinate 217,782 of JBBDGP010002944.1, read as the reverse complement.
CCCTCACCTCCGATCGCGGGGGGACAAAAGAGGACCGCCTTGGGCACCGGGGGGGGGGGGGCTGATAAGACCCCCCACAGGCGGGAGGCAAATCACGTGTATGTACGTGATTTTGCCTGCCCGTGCCGCCTTGCCGACGTACATCGGCGTGAGGTGGTCCTTAAGTGGTTGAACTAGGTGACGGGGGATGGCCCAGAGGTAGAGAAAGTCAGCGCAGAACATATTCCAGAGGGTAGTATAGGGGGCATTAGTGGTAGGTTGAATAAAGAACATAAACTTAAGGTAAGTATAGTAACAAGTCCTAGTTGCAACCTCGGAACACCCAATAAGAGGTTAGCATGCGACCGGTCTAAACTATGTGGCATGTTCACCAATGCCAGGAGCCTGGTGGACAAGATGGGTGAACTAGAGATACTGTTGTACTAGGAGGTTTTGGATTTTGTGGGAATTTCAGAGACTTGGTTTAACAGCATTCATGATTGGCTTGCAATCATTCAAGGATATACCCTTTATTGCAGGGATAGAGAGGGTGAAAAAGGGGGAGGGGTATGCCTATATATCAAGAATAATGTACAAGTGAATGTGAGAGATGACATCACTAAGGGAGCTAGGGAGGAGTTGGAATCTTTATGGGTAGAGCTCCAGAGGGATGAAGCTAAGGAGAAAATAATACTGGGAGTATGCTATAGGCCCCCTAACCTGAGGGAGAAGGGGGAGATGGATCTCCTATCACAAGTTGGATTAGCAGCAAGGATGGGAAGTGTTATCATAATGGGGGATTTTAATTATCCAGAAATAGACTTGGCGGAGGGAACCACACATTTATCTAAGGCTCGCCAGTTCATAAATGTCTTGCAGGACAATTTCATGGTTCAGATGGTAGACGCACCAACTAGAAATAAAGCGTTACTGGATCTACTGATTACCAACAATACAGACCTGATCACGGATGTGGAAATACGGGGCAATTTAGGTAACAGCGATCACAGGTTAATTGGTTTCAGTATAAATCACACAAATAGGAAACATAAGGGCAATACAAAGACACTGAATTTCAAAAGAGCCAACTTCCCTAAACTACGAACCTTGCTAGAAGGCATGAACTGGGATAAAATCTTAGGAACAAAGAACATGGAGGAGAGATGGGTTTGCTTTAAAAGCATATTAAATAAGGGCATTAGCTAATGCAACCTATTGGGTAATAAATTTGAAAGAGCGAACAAAAGTCCTGGATGGCTTAACTCCAATGAAAAAATACATATTAAAGCAAAGGAGAAGGCCTTCAAAAAATACTAGGTTGAGGGATCATCATCAGCATTTAGACTTTATAAAGAATGCAACAAGAAATGCAATTAGGGCGGCTAAGATAGAACATGAAAGACACATAGCGGAGGAGAGCAAAAAAAATCCCAAGAAATTATTTAGGTATGTAAACAGTAAAAAAGGGAGGACAGACCATATTGGCCCCATAAAGAGTAAGGAATGACATCTGCTTATAAAGGATGGGGGGATGGCGAAGGTATTGACTTTATTCTTCTCTTCAGTCTTCACAAGGGAATCGGGGGGCTTCAGTAACCAAAACTGCAGTGTTTATCCTCATGACACATCATAGGAAGCACCTCCATGGTTAACAGAGGACAGAATTAAAATTAGACTTGGGAAACTTAACATTAATAAATCACCGGGACCAGATGGCTTGCATCCGAGGGTACTTAGAGAACTCAGTCAAGTAATTGCCAGACCATTGTTCCTAAGTTTTACTGACAGTCTAATGACTGGAATGGTACCAGGTGATTGGAGAAAAGCCAATGTAGCACCAATATTTAAAAATGGCCCAAAATACATCCCTGGGAATTACAGACCAGTTAGCCTAACATCAATAGTATGCAAGCTCTTAGAGGAAATGATAAGGGACTATATACAAGATTTTAGTAACGAAAACGGTATCATTAGCAGTAATCAGCATGGATTCATGAAGAATCGATCTTGCCAAACTAATCTATTAACCTTCTATGAGGAGGTGAGTTGCCATCTAGATAAAGGAAGGCCTGTAGACGTGGCATATCTGGATTTTGCAAAAGCATTTGACACAGTTTCCCATAAACGTTTACTGTACAAAATAAGGTCCGGTGGCATTGACCATAGGGTGAGTACATGGATTGAAAACTGGCTACAAGGGCGAGTTCAGAGGGTGGTGATAAATGGGGAGTACTCAGAATGGTCAGGGGTGGGTAGTGGGGTCCCACAGGGATCTGTGCTGGGACCAATCCTATTTAATTTGTTAATAAACGACCTGGAGGATGGGGTAAACAGTTAAATTTCTGTATTTTCAGATGATGATACTAAGCTAAGCAGGGCAATAACTTCTCCGCAGGATGTGGAAACCTTGCAAAAAGATCTGAACAAATGAATGGGGTGGGTAACTACATGGCAAATGAGGTTTGTCACGGACCTGGCCGGAGCAGAGGCTGTTGGAGAGGACTGTGTGCGGGCCTGTTGCCCACCGATTATGGGCCCTAGCATTTGAGGTGAATGAGAAATCCAGTCTGAACTGTATTAATCGGACTCAGTCATGTATATATTGTATGGGGACTCCTTGCTGTGGATCTGTGTCCCTGAAGAGGGAGGGGGGGGTTCCTCCAGCAGCCCCCTGCTGATAAGACTGATTCATTCTGTTGGGACACATCATGTGAGGAGATGCTGGTGTCAACTTGTGCTTATGTTAATTGAATGAGCTAATGACATTGTCCTCCATACAATGTAGGAGACGGGACGACTCCTATTGGAGCTCATGTTAATTAGGTTAGCTTTGAGTCATCCTGGTGTATAAATGTGTGTGAGATCTCAAATAAAAGTTAGTTCTGATGTACTCCAAGACTGGTGTTGTCTAGTTCTTGGGGTTCCTATAGCCAGATCCATTGGACTCGTGTTCCAGAACTTAGGAAGCGGTATATGACGGAAGCACTCAAGCGGAGTGTGGGACGTTCCGTGACATTGGTGGCAAGCAGCGGGATAGCTTCCTGAAGTCTGGGACATCCAAACCTCCAACTGGATCCAAGACCAGCATAGCAGACTTCAGACACCCCAGCGGAGATATGGACCTGGCATCAGAATTCCCGGGGCTGCTGCGGATCATCCTTTCAACGTACACCAGGACTGTGTCGGAGGATGAATACCTGGAGCTCAGGCAGCTGATTCGGGTGGAGCTCTGGATTGCAGCCCTCCGTCTCGCTGGTATAAAACAGGGCAAGTGCTTTCCAACCCAAGAGCAACGGGCCAGTGACCAACGGGCATTGCGGATGGCATTCCTGGGAGAGCAGCCCCAGGAGCAATGGGTGACTGAGTTGGACAGGTTGGTCCAGCAGGAGATAGAGCTGGACAATCATTATCGGGCTCTGCAATGGCACGCAGAGGAGGGATATTTAGGGGAGACAACAGAATGCTCTCCGGAGGGATATGACTTTGGCGGTCCTGGATTGCTGTGGGAGAACCTTTCAGATCTTTTTATGTTTGGCGATGAAGGGGAACCTGACCTTGAGGACCTGAGAGACTATAGAGAGTCTATGCTCGGTCTTGCAGGGGTCTCAGAGCTCAAACCTGATCTGGACCATTTGCTAAGAAAGGAACAGCATCTGGAAAGGTGCATACAGGAAACTGCTAGAACAAGTTCAGCAGCATGCCAGAGAATCGGCAGTGGAAAATCCGGAGATTGCCGTCCCCAAACCTGAAGTGCTGACAACAGGGCAGAGCTCTGCTAACCTCTGTCCAGAAATGATAGCATCTTCTGGGTTCCATGGACAGGAGATGGTGAACCTCTATTCCCAGACATCAGTTGCAGAGACATGGGATTTGATAGACTTTTCTGCTGAGGAAGAACAACCTGATGAGCCTCCAGCAGAAGAGCTGCTATCAGGGCCAAAGTTCACTGTGTTCTGCCCAGCACCAACAGTGGCTTCGGCCTTCCTGAGAGAAGAGGTAGTCGGCCTTTCTCCCACAACACTGACAGGGACATGTGATTTTCGGCCAGCAGCCTCTATGGAGTTAAAACAAACTTCTCCAGCTGAAGATCTGGTAACTGAACAGAGGGTCCAAGACCTCTGTCCCACACTTTTACCAATTCCAGAGACTGGGGATTTAATAGACGTTTCTGTAGAGGAGGAACCACCTGGCAAACCCCCAGCAGAAGTGCTGGCAACCGGACAGAGGGTCCAAGACCTCTGCCCCACACCTGCAGCAATTGTGGAGGCCCAAGGTGAGGAGGTGGCAGTCTATCGCGAGCTGCAGATCAGGATCCAAGGAGAGAATGCAGTCATCACCTCACAACTGCAGCTTGATCTGGTGTCGGTTGATGGGGCTTCAGTCCCCACCTATATACCCCAGGGATGCTGGGCAGTGGGCCCAGATCCCCAACAGCAGGATGGAGTGAGCCCAGTCCCCCTGTCTTCTCTCCAGCGGCAGAAAGGATTCCAGGGAGAAGGGCCAGTCCAGGCCTCTCCCCAGCGGCAGATATGTTCTCTGAGAGAGGCAGAGGATGGCTGGGTGAGTAATACACTGTTTGGAATAATTTGTTTGGGGTACTGTGTGGGTACAGGCAGTAGAGGACTGGAACTACTGACTAACTTCGGAGTCAACCCGTCTGGGGTCTCCTCCTATGTTAGTCTCCTGCCGAAAGGGGAGAAATGTCACGGACCTGGCCGGAGCAGAGGCTGTTGGAGAGGACTGTGTGCGGGCCTGTTGCCCACCGATTATGGGCCCTAGCATTTGAGGTGAATGAGAAATCCAGTCTGAACTGTATTAATCGGACTCAGTCATGTATATATTGTATGGGGACTCCTTGCTGTGGATCTGTGTCCCTGAAGAGGGAGGGGGGGGTTCCTCCAGCAGCCCCCTGCTGATAAGACTGATTCATTCTGTTGGGACACATCATGTGAGGAGATGCTGGTGTCAACTTGTGCTTATGTTAATTGAATGAGCTAATGACATTGTCCTCCATACAATGTAGGAGACGGGACGACTCCTATTGAAGCTCATGTTAATTAGGTTAGCTTTGAGTCATCCTGGTGTATAAATGTGTGTGAGATGTCAAATAAAAGTTAGTTCTGATGTACTCCAAGACTGGTGTTGTCTAGTTCTTGGGGTTCCTATAGCCAGATCCATTGGACTCGTGTTCCAGAACTTAGGAAGCGGTATATGACGGAAGCACTCAAGCGGAGTGTGGGACGTTCCGTGACAAGGTTTAATGTAGAAAAATGTAAAATAATGCATTTGGGTGGCAAAAATATGAATGCAATCTATACACTGGGGGGAGAACCTCTGGGGTAATCTAGGATGGAAAAGGACCTGGGGGTCCTAGTAGATGATAGGCTCAGCATTGCCATGCAATGCCAAGATACTGCTAACAAAGCAAACAGAATATTGGCATGCATTAAAAGGGGGATCAACTCCAGAGATAAAATGATAATTCTCCCGCTCTACAAGACTCTGGTCCGGCCGCACCTAGGGTATGCTGTCCTGTTCTGGGCACCGGTCCTCAGGAAGGATGTACTGGAAATGGAGCGAGTACAAAGAAGGGCAACAAAGCTAATAAAGGGTCTGGAGGATATTAGTTTTGAGGAAAGGTTGCGAGCACTGAACTTATTCTCTCTGGAGAAGAGACGCTTGAGAGGGGACATGATTTCAGTTTATAAATACCGTACTGGTGACCCCACAATAGGGATAAAACTTTTTCACAGAAGGGAATTTAACAAGACATGTGGCCACTTATTAAAATGAGAAGAAAAGAGGTTTAACCTTAAACTACGTAGAGGGTTCTTTACTGTAAGAGCGGCAAGGATGTGGAATTCCCTTCGACAGGAGGTGGTCTCAGCGGGGAGCATTGATAGTTTCAAAAAACTATTAGATAAGCACCTGAACGACCGCAACATACAGGGATAATCAATGTAATACTGACATATAATCACACACATAGGTTGGACTTGATGGACTTGTGTCTTTTTTCAACCTCACCTACTATGTAACTATGAGTTCAGCTGAATTCGCACGATTCTATTCCCGCATGTCAGTCCCGCCTTTGGGGAGCTATTTCAGACACAGAGCTGGTTGCTGCACAGCTGTCTATGGAAATTGCACCCCCCGAAGTCGCCAAAAATAGTACAGAAACTACTTTTGGTAATCGGTGCGGTGCCGCAAATGCGGCGTCGCAACGATTTGGACGGTGCCGTTGAACCGTGAACCTAGGCTGAAAATGTTTTTAAGAAATGTCTATGTACTGTGTTGGTGGTGATCAGTTAGCCGATTGATTGCAGGTGCTAGCCCTGATGGGTGTGCACATATATTGCAAGCTTTCTGACATCCCCATTGAAGTGAACAAGCACGTTGAACTCATGTGAAAAGCGTCTACCTTATCCTGTGTATCCTGTCTACTTCTGGCATATGGGAATAAAGGATATTTCTTCATTCAAGCTCCTGGTGGTGTGCGGCTGATTTCCTTTTGACTGTGAAACTTTTTCAATGTGAATTACAAGCACGGGCTTTTTAGATGGGGGGGCATAAGTCTGGATAATATATATATTTATGTCATATTTTGAAAATATTCACATTCTGTACAACTCTTGGTATTGCAATTTGATATCTGGTTAATGTCTTTATATGAGTGTTTTTCTTATTGGAGATGGAGAGAGAAAGTCTAATTTGGCTTTCCTGGAGGAGTGAAATATGGCTCATCAAAGCATTGAGTGTACTTTGGAATGTAATAAAAATGTTTCACATATTTTTGTTTGTAAATAAATCCGTGTCAGGTTGTAACTGCCCTTCATTAATACTTACATATAGGAATCACTATTTTCTCATCAAGAGAAACCACTCTAGACTGCCTATAGAGAAGCTGCCTCGTAGCGGTATTAACCACTTGACCGCCAGAAGATTTACCCCCCTTCATGACCAGGCAATTTTTTTGCGATACGGCACTGAGTTACTTTAATAAAGAAAACGGTATATGCAGTGCTAAAAATATAATGGGAATAAAAGTCCACTAATGCTGGAAGAAAAGTCCAATTCCTTTTCAGAACCACTCAGAGTGTAAATTGTACAAATTAAGGTGAATAAAGATATCCTCCACCGAACATCAACACACTCGGCCTCCTACCGCAAGCAGTGGACTTCTAGATTATAATGTAGGTGGTCAAACGGGCATAATATATCCACAAGATGGTCACGTCTCCACCAAAGTAACAGGCACCTGGATCTTGTATAGCCCTCGCGTATGGTAAATCCACAGGTTCATACATTAAATAAGAGAAAATGACTCCTCATGGTGCATTATATCAAGCTAATATGAATTTATTCCAATAAAAATACCAAAGTACTCACATTTTGCATGTTTAAAAACGATCATTTGTTTCCAGCCAACAAGATGGCCGTGGTCAGCACGTGTATGGTCGTGACATCAGATCCCAGGCTTCACCCTACGCGTTTCGTCCCTGACGATGTTCCTCATTGGACGAAACTATGATATTGTTACCAACAATTCTATGCCAGCTGCTCCTTGGAATCTAAGCGCAGTGAACACTTCTCATTTTTATTGACTGGGATACTTTAACTGACAATTGCGCCCTTGAGCAACGCTGTACCCAAATAAAATTTATGTCATTTTTTTCCCCCACAAGTAGAGCTTTTTTTTGGTGGTATTTGATTACTTCTATGGTTTTTATTTTTTTGCGTGATAAACAAAAAAAGACCGACAATTTGGAAAAAAACATTTTTTACTTCCAGCTATAAAACACATCCAATAAAAAAAATATATAATTTCTTCATCAGTTTAGGACAATATACATTCTGCTACATATTTTTGGTAAAAAAAAAAAAAATCCCAATAGGCGTAAATGAATTGGTTTTTGGCATTAGTTATAGCGTCTTTTTTTTAACTAGTAATTGAGGCGATCAGCGACTTATAGCAGGACTGCGATATTGCGGTGGACAGTCAGCACACTAACTGAGACTTTTTGTGAACCAGTGACACTAATACAGTGGTCAGTGCTAAAAAATATGCAATATGCGAGCAAATGATCAAATGTGTGCCTGACCAGTGTTTTACTGTGGGGGAGATGTTTATACTAAGAGAAAGCCTGGATCAGTGCCCCTGCTTAGCAGAGACACAGGATCCATGTCTTCTGTAGTGATAGAACAGCGATCTGCCTTGTTTCCATAGGCAGACTGCTGTTCTGTCAGTGTACCGAAGCATTGGCGGGTGCCGGCAGACATCGAGTCTGCTGTACCCGCCGATTAGCTCCCGCTGTGTCTAATCACAGTGAAAGCGGGTCTCCGGCGGCACGCACGTGTGCCCCATACCCGGAAGTGCACGATTACATACTAAGTACATGATCCTGCGCAGGAGAGCCGCCTTCCCACCGTATATGCACAGTATACGGTTGGCAAACGGTTAAACCCAAAGTTAAAAATGTAATATATTGCAGCTTACTAATAATTAGACATGGTGGCTGCATTAGTTCTCTTATTTTAGGCCTTTCCCCCCCTATTTTTACCTGGTGTTCTGGCCAGCAACATACCTCCTTCATTACAGTTCCTCCACTCTGGATGAAGGAGCACAGAGGTCATATTTGGACAGCGGCATTGTCGGTCTGGGGCGGGAGGAGTGTTATGACGCGTACACACGAGCGGACTTTTTGACTGGACTGGTCAGACAGACTGAGTCCGGCGGACAATTTGACCGTGTGTGGGCTTCATCGGACCTGCAGTGGACTTTTTCGGTCGAAAATCTGACGGACTTTAGATTTGGAACAATAGACAACAAAAAATAATACTAATGCAGCCATCACATGTATAAATTGGTAAGCTGCAATATAATAAATTTTTACTTCTGGGTCTAATACCGCTTTAAAGTCAAAGTGTAGTCAAGCACAAAAGGACATCAACCCCTTATCTCGTTTGGACCTGTGACAAGCACTCTTTGGGAGTGCTGACTATTCCCACCCTTTCTACCCCCTCCTCCCTTCATAGAAGCTGTACTATGAGGATGCATCGATGAGCACAGATAAGGCTAAGCTGATGGGCATTGATCAGGCTGCATTAATGGGCACTGGTGAGGCTGCATTGATGGGCACTGGTGAGGCTGAGCTGATGGGCACTAATTAGGCCGCATTGATGGGTACTGGTGAGGCTGAGCTGATGGGCACTGATCAGGCTGCATTAATAGGCACTGATGAGGCTGCATTGATGGGCACTGGTGAGGCTGAGCTGATAGGCACTAATAAGGCCGCATTGATGGGCACTGGTGAGGCTGAGCTGATGGGCACTGATCAGGCTGCATTGATGGGCACCAGTGAGGCTGAGCTGATGGGCACTAATGAGGACGTAGTTGGCACTCTTGATGAGTGCCTGTCACAGGTACTTCGGTGTGGTGGAGGCTTTATTAGCCTCCACCACACCGAAAGATTGCAGCAATGGTGGTGGTGGGCATGGACTTGGAGGATGAAGATTTCAATAAATCCAGGAGCCAGCAACACACATCTGATTAATAGTAAGTAATGTCCTTGTAAACGCCTAGAGTCTAAGGATGGGACTTTGAGGGCACAACAGTATTGAACTACGAAAAAGTAAATTGGTTTAAGGTTTTTTATTAGTAAAGTATAAAAGGACAATGAACAAACATAGATAAGTTAAAAACAAATCAGGCTAGACATGAAACCTAGTAATAGTACACCATGAGGATGCTATCCTGCGAGCTTGTATAGCATTTCAAGAGATAATTAAATCACTTATTCCAAATGAAGGAGAAATACTTCCCCGAACAATGAACAGTAGACAGTAGTGGAGCTATAACAAACACAGTGCTGCAGGTCTGATGATTCAAGGTGAGATATTCTCTAGTTGCTCTACATGTTTCACGTTACACAGAACGCTTCCTCAGGAGCTAGAGATTCTGATTAAAATACATAAAAAGACAAAACACATATCACAATAACAAAGTATCAAAGGAAAACGGGTCCTAAGATTAATGGTTTACAAAAAAGATTTCAACATTTAGAAAATATCTCCACCGCCAAGTATAATGACCCATAGGACAGGCCCTATAAAAGATTTAGGTCTCCCAAATATATATTGAGTACCTACAGAGTCACCCTGTTTTTTGAGGTACTCTAGCACTAGGTCCTCTGGTTGCAAGTAATGTCCTTGGTGGTGATTTTTTTTTTTGTTGAATTTTGACTACTTAGGCTTTTAGTATTACAATTATGCGGCTCCTCCCTCCTCCTAGGCGTCCAATGGGATCGCCTGTCCTTTCAGCCATCGGGTGACCGGTGTCAAAACCCGCTTGCTGATTAACCGGGAGGGGGGTTAGTGCTACAACAGCGAATTTTGATTCGCTGTTGTAACACACCAGGGTGGGTTCGGAGCGCACTCTCTGTGACCCGAGCCCACCCTATATTGAAGCCTATTAGAGCCTCTGGCTCTAATCTGTGCTTCAAAAAATCAGCCCCTTCGCATTGGAATCAATGCGCCGGTGTCCTGAAAGGGGCTGGACGCATGGATAGGGGTGACGGCGATGGACAGGGGGGGGGGGTGGACGGGCCGCCCCTGTGTAGCACCCTCCTAGGTAGATGCTAGAGTGAGTGTATTATAATTTTTGGATTCTCTGCTTAACAGAGGTACAGCAGGTAAATAAATGTTGTCTGCTTAACAGAGAACCGTGACCGACTAGTGTAGTCTGCTCAATGTGCTCTCTTGCTGCTCATGCTGTCTTAAAGTTTCCCTGTGTCCTAGCAACTATGGAAAGTGCTGGACAGTAGGCAGAAACCATGCAGATGTGAACTCGAATATTAATGCAGCCCTGGCCGATTACAAGGGGAGGTACCTCTAGGCATGATGGGTGCCTGTATTTATATTTGATGGGTCTTCCTCCAGAGTGAGAGCGGTCTTCCTCCAGAGAGAGTGGCCTCAGGTGGGCGACCTAAGAGCCTGAACCGAAAATGCTAAGAACCCAAGGTTTTCCTAGAAGCTGACTGAGGGAGGATGTTCATGGATCCTGTCTGGTATCACAGAGGAAGGTGACTAGCAACCAGGGCCTTGTGAGTACTGACCCCCTAAAGGGATCCTAGAGACTGGTGCTGCTAAATCCCCCTCTGGGTGCTAGAAGTCAGCTGCTGGAGTGTAGGCTAAGGGGAAGACCTGCTGGTGTCTTGAAGAAGCTTCTACTAAAAAGGGACTATTCTATTCTATTCTGTACATTTTGATAAACAGTTCTACTAAGAAAACGGTCCTCATGTGTGAATAGTTCAAATTTGGTGTATCCTGATATATCCCTTCTCCTATCCAAGTTCTCCAAATAAAACAAATCTCCAGGTCATTGGAGAAAATGAGTGGAAGAGTGTGTGCGCCTGGCTGTGTGGAAAAATACCCTGTGACTGGCTGCAGATAACAAAAGTGGGAAGACCCAGGCAAAATACCAGCGGCTCCTGCAGGGGTAGCACAACACATACAGTAGATATAAGTAATAACTGGGCCTCCGTTATTGATATGCTAATTAGCTCAGCACATAGCTGTGTTCCAGTCCTCTTTCCCCTCTCCCTACTTCCTGTAGCATCACTTCCTGTTCTGAGCTCATAAACCAGTCCAACTAGTTAATTAACATATGAATAAGGGAAGCCTAGCTTCTGAAAACAATTCACGTAACTAAAATGCATCATTTGTATATGTTTATATGTGCTAAAAAATCACTAAAATAGCTGTAGCAACACACTGTGGCTGAATAAAAATTTTACAAAAAGGTATCATCATGAGTGTGCAGCTGGTATTGCATTTCTTCCTTTGGATCAGGAGCATGGATGGGTTCCTCAACCAGCACCCAGAGCACCCGCAATTACGGAGAGGCATCAGTCTGTAGAGCGCATGGCAGGGTGCAGCGTGGTGTGTCGGCGAACAGAAATCACACAGAGGCCGAGGTGAACGACAACAATTTATTTATAGAAAGTTCCAACAAAGTACAACCAGCCTCGGCATGTAGACACAGCCTTCTGGAGTCACTTATGGAAACTGCAGAGAATTCTGTTAACTTCAGATGTTGCCTATAGCTTCTGCAACAAGGAGCGAGAAGGCGGCCTGGCTGGTCCACACCCAAATGGGTGGTTATGCCAGCGAAGGTTAAGCATAGTCCCTAGCTCTACCTACTTCTCTGGAACCTCTGCCTAGCTTTCAATATTTTCCCTGACAGATGGGGAACCTGTCCCTACACTCAACACTCGCAAAAATTAGCGCCAAACCCAGGAGCCAGTGTCTTAAATACACACTGCCCTGGCCCAAGATGGCAGCAGTTTCCCCAATTAAGGCAGGAAGTTTCAGAGGAACTAAGTTTCTTTCACCTTCCTTCCCCTTCTTTATTGCCGCTGTGACCCAGCGCCCCCTACAGATGGGAGAACAGACCGCACTTGCCTACAAGTTGGGCCTGAATCATTCAACAGTAAGTTTGCATTTAAAAGGTAGACTTAAAAAACGAAAAAATAACGTCACTCTGTAAAAACATAATGAGCCATTGTACGCTCTTGCATTTTATGTGCTGTACTCTTTTATTTAGAACAGAACATTTCCATTGGCATTTATTTATGAGAAGGAATGATAAACACTTCATGGCACTGACAGCTTTTATTCAAGTTTCTTGGGAGGATTGTAAAGTGCTATTGATGAGAAGAAATAACTGAAGAGGCATAAATAGGATACGTAATTCTTTGTGCTTTGTATTTTGAATCTTCTCCAAAGGCAGGCATGATTAAGAATATAATTCAGAGAATCTGGCATGTTATTCATTCAGATCCTATTATACACAAGCAAGCATCAGTATGATCTGGAGGCAGGCAACAATGGAGAGATGAAGATCTGCGTTAACTACTCTGTAGTCCCTTGACATCTACTGTTATATGATTATATATGATTAATAAAAGGGATAATTAAGGTTCAATTTTTTTAAGGGTATTTTTAACTTGGGAAGATTGGAAAATGGAAAGATGGAAGATAAACTTTAAAAGAGGTTATTCTATTTTGAGCCTGAGAAACATTTTTAGAAGAAGTCCCACTGCTTCTACACCATACCTCTGCTGATGGGCAAGCCTCTTTCCACTTTTAGGCCATGGCTAATTAGCAGCCTAGTAGATCCAATGATCTAGGTGCCTAAGGCTGCATTCAAACCTAAGACTAGCGTCTATGAGCATTTTTTTTTTTTGCGTGTATTTATGCACAATTTGCGCATTTTTTACAGCGTTTTTGAGCCTTGTTGTTTTTTTATTAACTAATAGAGAGAACTTTCATCTGTTGCATCATTTGTTGCTAGGTTTTTCAGCTTTTTTAGCTTTTCCTTCAGCTTTTATTTCTTTTATTTATATTATTATTCATTTATTATTATTTTTTTCTTAGGGTAAGGGCTTACAGTTAAGGTTACGTTGGGGTTAGGAGTAGGGGTTAGGGTTATTTATTATTTATTTTTTGTTAGGGTGTTAATACAGTAGTATTACCTACTGTACTTCTACACAAATACAGGTAAATAAAAATAATCATAAATAAATAATAAATAAATACAATAAATATATACTATGTAATAATAAAAAAATAATTAACCCCTAACCCCAAAAAATAATAATAATACTAAAATAATAATACATAACTAAACACCCTAACACAAAATAAATAATAACTATATTATTATTATTAATAATTATTATTATTACTAATAATATCACTATTGATAATAATAATAATAATAATAATAATAATAATAATAATATTAATCACTTCAGCCCTGGAAGATTTTATCCCCTTCCTGACCAGAGCACTTTTTACAATTTGGCCCTGCGTCGCTTTAATTGACAATTGCGCAGTCATGCAATGCTGTACCCAAACACCTTTGTGTCCTTTTTTTCCCCCACAAATAGAGCTTTCTTTTGGCGTTATTTGATCACCTCTGTAGTTTTTATGTTTTGCGCTATAAACAAAAAAAGAGCGACAATTTTGAAAAAAAAACAATATTTTTTACTTTTTGCTATAATAAATATTCCCTCAAATTAAAAAAAAACAAACAAACACATTTCTTCATCAGTTTAGGCCAATATATATTCTTCTACATATTTTTGGTAAAAAAAATCGCAATAAGCATATATTGATTGGTTTGCGCAAAAGTTATACCATCTACAAACTATGGGAAAGATTTATGGCATTTTTATTACTATTTTTTTTATTACTAGTAATGGTCTGCGATTTTTAGTGGTACTGCGACATTGCGATGAACAGATTGGACACTTTTGACATACTTTTGGGACCATTGACATTTATACAGCGATCAGTGCTATAAATATGCACTGATTACTGTGTAATGGTACTTTCACACTGAGGCGTGCGGGCACTGGCGGTACAACGGCGCTAAATATAGCGCCGCTTTACCGTCGTTTTAGCGGCACAATTCGAGCTGCTAGCGGGGCGGTTTTAACCCCCGCTAGCAGTCGAAAAAGAGTTAAAACCGCCCGCAAAGCGCCGGGTCTGCAGCGCTGCCCCATTGTTTTCAATGGGAAGGGGCGCTTTAGGAGCAGTAAATACACCACTCCTACAGCGATCCAAAGAAGCGGCTTGCAGGACTTTTTTGACCGCCCTGCAAGCGCACCGCTCCAGTGTGAAAGGCCTCAGGGCTTTCATATTGGAGTGCATTGAGCGGCTCTTTCAAGGAGCTTTGCAGGCGCTATTTTTAGCACTTTAGTGCCTGCAAAGTGCCTCAGTGTGAAAGCAGCCTAAATGTCACTGGTAGGGAAGGGGTTAACACTATTGGATCAAGGGGTTAAATGTGTGTTCCCTCAGTGTGTTCTAACTGTATGGGGATAGAACTGGCTGGGGGAGGAGACATATTGTTGTTCCTACTTAGTAGGAACAAACGATATGTCTCCTCTCCCCTGACAGAACAGGGATTTGTGTGTTTACACACACAAATCCCCGTGCTGGCTTTCGTGCACCCGATCGCGTGTGGCCGGCGGCGATCACGTGCATCGGGTCCCCCGCTGTGCAGCTTCTAAGGGGAAAGCCATACCCGTATAGGGTTTTGGCCAGGAGAGCCACTGTGCCGCAGTATATCTGCGTGTGCCGGTCAGGAACCGGTTAATACATGTATTATTATACTTATTATTAATATTTTTTTTTGTTCAGGCTTGGGTGTTTATTTATTATTATTATTAATGTTATTATTATTATTAATAATAATATTAATAATAATATTTTTTTGGGGGTTAGGGGTTCATTATTATTTATTTATTTATTTATTTATTATATATTATCAATTTATTTCATTGATTTATGATGATTTTTAGTTATTTGTGTAGTTATTTTACATGTATTTATTCATGTATTATTACAAATTTTTTATTTTTTTCTTTAAGCAGAAAATTGTGCAAAATATGCAACAAAACGCACAAATGCGTACAAAAACGCGCGAATCGCGCGTCTCCATTCATTTCTTTGAGTAAATACGTTCCAAAAATGCGCAAAGCAAAGCTCCAGAACTTTTTTGAGCTCCAGGCGTTTGGCTTCAGGTGGAGCGGAGATATGAACCAACTCCATAGAGAATAATTGATTTTTTTCTCCTGCAGCGTTTTGGAGCTTCGAGCTTCAAGATACAAAATGCTGAGGTGGGAATGGGGTCTAAGTGCTGTTCTGCTTCTTCCAGTGTGTTGCAGATCAGAGAATCCAAGGTGTTTCAAATTATGTTGTGCCATGCAGGAAGTGCCGAGCCTTGTAAACCTACTGAAAAGCAAAGGGTAGTATCAAGAACATCATGGTAGCCCTCAAAAAGGACGTACCTTCCATATAGCTCATGCAAATGAAGGCAGTAAGAACAACCTCCTGCGCACAAGTGTGATGTTTGAATCCTGATGCTTCTCACTCATCTACTTCTCCAAGTATGGAACAGATCACCACGCTTTGCTGCCCTCTCAGGACTGGGGATGCTCCAATATCATAGCACTGATGAAGAGGGGAAACCCCTCGAACTACGTAAGCCTGATAGATCCAGGTGGAGTGCTCCCTGGGCAAGGAGCACATGCAGTGGATCAAGCAATATTGTCTATGATGATTTTATTAAGCTTGTGGTTCACAGTCGTTTGTGAGTATACACCGTGTGACAAACCCAACCAGGACAGTGGCTTTTGTGTAGGGGACCTCAGGATAGCCTCTTGCCTACTGACTATGTGCCCTGGCTTTTGAGGGGGCTCTATTCTTGGAAGGTGTGTGAATGGGGGACCCTTGAAATGGTATTGCTGCGGATTCGAGATTGTCTCCCCGAAACACACAGACTCTGGGAATCTAGGCTCTGGATATAGATTTGGGCCCTTTGTGCCCAAATTAGCAATGACCGCTTTAGACTGTGAGACTCAGAGTAGATGTTAATTTAAATCTGCTCAAACCAAACTGATACGGGGGGGGGGGGGTCTCCTGCTATAGTCTGTTTATTAAGGTGTTATGTGTTTATTGTTAAGTATGTCTCTCCCATTGCGTGCCTCTTAGGTGTGAATTCCCATTGTTAATTGAGTCACCTAATGTTTCTGTCTGTCTGCTTATCTCTTGGAGAAGTGATAAACCACCTCAATATCGGGCACTTACACCCCCTTCCTACCCAGGCCATTTTTTAGCTTTGAGCGCTGTCACGCTTTGAATGACAATTGCACAATCATGCAACACTGTACCCAAATCTATTTTTTTATCTTTTTTCTCACATAAATAGAGCTTTCTTTTGGTGGTATTTAATCACCGATGGGATTTTAATTTTTTTACAAAAAAAGACCGGAAATTTAGAAAAAATAAATTGTTTTTCTTATTTTCTGTCGGCAAAATTTGTAAATAAGTAATTTTTCTCCTTTACTGATGTGTGTTGATGAGGCTACACTGATGGGCACTGATAGGCTGCACTGATGGGCACTGATAAGGTGGCACTTATGGGCACTGATTAGGTGGCACTGATGAGGAGGCACTAATATGCAGCACTGATGGGCACTAATAGGTGGCACTGATATGCGGCACTGGTGAGCACTGATAGGTGGCACTGGTGGGCACTGATAGGGGCACTGGTGGGCACTGATAGGTGGCACTGGTGGGCACTGATAAGTGGCAGTGGTGGGCACTGATGGGCAGCACTGGTGGGCACAGATAGGCTACCCGGATAGGCAGCACTGATGGGTGGCGCTGATGGGCACTGATGGGCAGCACTGATGGCAGTATTGATGGGCAGCACTAATGAGCAGGCACTGATTGGAGGCACTGACTTGCATCACTTATGGGCACTGATTGGTTGCACTTATGGCACTGATTGGTGGCACTGAGGGGCACTGATTGGTGGCCCTGAGGAGCACTGATTGGTGGCACTGCTGGCACTGCTGGGTCTTTCCTGTAATCAGGGCACTGATGTGATGATCAGTGCCCTGATTACCTGCCCAGGTCTCCTCTGCGAGGAGATGCCACTGATCAGCACTCCTTGCCACACACTCTGTCAGTGTGAGGCAAGGAGAGCCGATTCACGGCACTTCTGTATTTACACGTGAGCGGCTGTGATTGGACACAGCTGATCACATGGTTAAAGAGCTTCAGCTCTTTATAGAGATCGGGGTTGCGCCATGTCCTAGCAACATGCCGTGGACACAATCGGCGAGTTGCGCGCCACTGCAGTTGTTCTGGGGCACCGTCATATGACGTCCTCCCAGAACAAGAGCTGCACGTCCTTCTGCCATTTGACGGTGGGCAGGCGGCAAGCGGTTAATATTGTGACCACTTTACCTTGCTATCAAACCATTGTGAGATGTTATGAATTTATGCTTATGATAATGTGTAATGTAATTTGTGTATCCAGGGTTGTGGGCTGGATGCTGAACGGTCTGGGCACCTAGGCTTGTTTAACCGGTTCAATACAGGGCAATTTCACCCCCTTCCTTCCCAGGCCAATTTTTAGTTTTCAGCGCTGTCGCACTTTAAACGTCAATTGCGCGGTCGTGCGACGTTGTACCAAAAAAAAATTGACGTCCTTTTTTCCCCACAAATAGCGCTTTCTTTTGGTGGTATTTGATCGCCTCTGCGGTTTTTATTTTTTGCGCTATAAACAAAAGAAGAGTGACAATTTTGAAAAAAACACAATAATTTTTACTTTTTGCTATAATAAATATCCCAATTTTTTTTTCCTCAGTTTCGGCCGATATGTATTCTTCTACATATTTTTGGTAAAAAAAAAATCGCAATAAGCGTATATTGATTGGTTTGTGCAAAAGTTATAGCGTCTACAAAATACGGGATAGATTTATGGCATTTAAAAAAAAAAAATATTTATTTATTTTTTTAGCGGCGATTGCGATTTTTTTTCGTGACTGCGACATTATGGCGGACACATCTGACACTTTTGACACATTTTTGGGACCATTCACATTTATACAGCGATCAATGCTATAAAATTGCATTGATTACTGTGTAAATGTGACAGGCAGTGAAGGGGTTAACCACTAGGGGGCGGGGAGGGGTTAATATGTTTCCTAACTGAAGGGGGAGGGGACGCTCAAGGGGAGGAGACCGATCAGTGTTCCTCCGTTCTGGGAACACAGATCGCTCTCCTCTGAGCTGACAGGCTGTGGATCTGTGTGTTTACATCGCGGCCGCCGGGCACACGCACCGGGTCCCGAGCAGCGC
This sequence comes from Lithobates septentrionalis, assembly GCA_037952835.1. Classification (NCBI taxonomy): domain Eukaryota; kingdom Metazoa; phylum Chordata; class Amphibia; order Anura; family Ranidae; genus Lithobates; species Lithobates septentrionalis. The sequence continues at coordinate 199,083 of JBBDGP010002944.1, read as the reverse complement.
GGCGGGCGCGCGCGCCCCCTAGACGGCCGGGAATCCCAGGACATCATATGACGTCCACCCAGGGTGGGAGATCCCATCCCAGGACGTCATATGACTATAGGCGGGTAGTGAAGTGGTTAAGTGACTAGTTGTTTAATGAGCTTTATGTTTATGTTGGCTGTTTCCTTGATATTTACAGTTTGCAATGTTAGGTTAATGTGATCAGGCTAACTGATCTTATGTGCTATATATTCAGTGTGAATTTACAATAAAGACTTCCAGTTTGCGCCTAAGCTAGTGTCATCTAATATTTTGGGTGCAATATTCAGCTATAATACCTGGTTCCTGAGAATGGAGGAAGCTACACTATATTGCCAAAAGTATTGGGACACCTTTACATGAACTTTAATGGCATCCCATTCTAGTCTGTAGCTTTCAATATTGAGCTGGCCCACCCTTTGCAGCTATAACAGCTTCAACTCTTGTGGTGTGTCTATGGGAAAGTTTGAACATTCTTCCAGGAGCGCATTTGTGAGGTCAGGCACTGATGTGGATGAGCAGGCCTGGCTCGCAGTTTGCGCTCTAATTCACCCCAAAGGTGTTCTATTGGGTTGAGGTCAGGACTCTGTGCAGGCCAGTCAAGTTCCTCCACCCCAATCCATGTCTTTATAGACCTTGCTTTGTGCTCTGGTCCAAATTATTTGGTGGAGGGGGGATTATGGTGTGGGGTTGTTTTTTAGGGGTTGGGCTTGGCCCCTTAGTTCCAGTGAAGGAAACTCTTAAGGCGTCAGCATACTAAGACATTTTGGACAATTTCATGCTCCAAACTTTGTGGGAACAGTTTGGGGATGGCACCTTCCTGTTCCAACATGACTGAGCACCAGTGTACAAAGCAAGGTCCGTAAAGACATGGATGAGCGAGTTTGGGGTAGAGGAACTTGGCTGGCCTGGACAGAGTCTCGACTTAGTACCCTGATAGAACACCTTTTGGGATGAATTCGAGTGGAGACTGTGAGCCAGGTCTTCTCATCCAACATCAATGCCTGACCTCACAAATGTGCTTTTGGAAGAATGGTCAAACATTCCCATAGACACACTCCTAAACCTTGTGGACAGCCTTCCCAGAAGAGTTGAAGCTGTTATAGCTGCAAAGGGTGCAAAGGGTGAGCCAACTCAATATTGAACCCTACGGACTGAGACTGGGATCAGTCTCATGTGCGTGTAAAGGCAGGCATCCCAATACTTTTGGCAACATAGTGTATATCTTGATGGAAGCATCCAAGCTGGGTGCTGGACGGTTCTGTCACCCACGGCACCTGTGTGAACCCAGGCTTGCCATAATGATTTCAAGCTGGGATCACACCGGAGCAGTGGGGGAAACTGCATGCGATTCAGACAGCAATGGCCCTGCATTCCTGTTCAAATCGCATGTGATTCTTTACGGTGCAATTTGAGCCCATTCATTTTGTATGGGCTAAAATTGCACCGCAAAGGTATCGGTACTTGGTATTGGCGAAAATATCAGTACTCATAGTCGCCGATAAAAATCCGGTATCTGTTCATCCCTAATATACAGGTTTGCAAAGGCATTAGCTGCGCACAGAGTGGATTTATTTCCTTTGTGGCTGTTCAGCTTTAAAGATTAGTAATACTAAAGTCATCTAATATATGCAATTATTTACATGCTCATTGAAAAGCTTAGTATTATTATGCTTCAATGAACATGTTTAATGTTTAAATCTGTTTAAATCTAAGTGAAGTCAGTACAGCCCTTTATTATATGTGATGTGATAGGAAAGGACACTTTTTGCATGCTATTCTTTATGTGTTCTGAACTGCAGGTCTTAAGGTTGCAATGAGAGGTTAACAGCTAATATGAATTAGGCATAAATGAGTTCCCCTAGCAGGAGTTCAGGCCAATGACTTTATGACCTTTGCAAACGTTTAGAACCCCAGGCATATTCCCTGCTGCAGGCTTTAAATCATTTCACATTTCCAGATAATACACACACCAATAGATAACTTATGTTGCTGGGTATTATGTTTTTTTTTTTTAGATGCACTGTAATTATTATTATTATTATTATTTTTTTTTGCACTCATAAATAACAATTTTGAAATGGAACAGTAATATCTTAAATCATAAAACTACATTGAAAATGTTAGTATTGCTGTTCATGGTTTAATGCACCATACTTCAGATTTTTTCCTCCAGGCATTTAATGTGATGTAATTCCACTCCGAAAAATACTTTGTAACTCTTGCTTCTCCAGATGACTATCACTTGTTTTCAGCTCTAATGCCGTGTACACACGACCGGACTTTCCGGCAGAAAAGGTCAGACGGAATCATTAAAGGTCCCCATGCGAGACCATTGAAAGTAAGGCAAGAATGTTCATGTAGAGGTTCATTGATTGCTAAGGCTTGGGTAGGGTCAAGGATTAGAGGTTTAAAGGGTCAGTCCAAGGGATATTATTTTGAAGCCTGTTGGTCTGAATCCACCCATGGCTTCCAATATGTTTTGTATATTCCATTAGCAAGATCTCCTTGCCATAGGTTTTGGCTTTGGTCCCGTTGTCCACTTGGGAATTTAGATGTTCCAAGTGCAGTCTCCATATAATGTTATCATCATCATCATCATCAGCCATTATCATCCCTTATAATCCATCATCATCATCAATTCATCTTTGAGTGGACTGACACTAGAGCTGCACGATTCTGGATAAAATGAGAATCACGATTTTTTTTTGCTTAGAATAAAGATCACGATTCTAGCAGCCTAACATCATCTTTCACATTATACAAAAAAATTGGGCTAACTTTACTGTTTCGTTTTTTTGTAATTCATTAAAGTGTATTTTTTTCAAAAATATTGCGTTTTAAAGACCGCTGCGCGAATATGGTGTGACATAAAATATTGCAGCAACCGCCATTTTATCATCTCTTGGGCCTCTGATAAAAAAAAATATATATATAATGTTTGGGGGTTCTAAGTAGGGATGAGCCGAACACCCCCCTGTTCGGTTCGCACCAGAACATGCGAACAGGAAAAAAGTTCGCTCGAACACGCGAACACCGTTAAAGTCTATGGGACACGAACATGAATAATCAAAAGTGCTCATTTTAAAGGCTTATATGCAAGTTATTGTCATAAAAAGTGTTTGGGGACCTGGGTCCTGCCCCAGGGGACATGGATCAATGCAAAAAAAAGTTTTAAAAACGGCCGTTTTTTCAGGAGCAGTGATTTTAATAATGCTTAAAATCAAACAATAAAAGTGTAATATCCCTTTAAATTTCGTACCTGGGGGGTGTCTATAGTATGCCTGTAAAGGGGTGCATGTTTTCCGTGTTTAGAACAGCCTGACAGCAAAATGACATTTGGAAGGAAAAAACTCATTTAAAACTACCCGCGGCTATTGCATTGCCGTCAATACACATAGAAGTTAATTGATAAAAACGGCATGGGAATTCCCCACAGGGAAACCCCGAACCAAAATTAAAAAAAAAAAAAAATGAAGTGGGAGTCCCCCTAAATTCCATACCAGGCCCTTCAGGTCTGGTATGAATATTAAGGGGAACCCCGGCCAAAATGACGTGGGGTTCCCCCTAAATTCCATACCAGACCCTTCAGGTCTGGTATGGATTTTAAGGGGAACCCCGCGCCAAAAAAAAAAAAAAAAAAACGGCGTGGGGTTCCCCCAAATATCCATACCAGACCCTTATCCGAGCACGCAACCTGGCAGGCCGCAGGAAAAGAGGGGGAACGAGAGTGCGCCCCCCCTCCTGAACCGTACCAGGCCACATGCCCTCAACATTGGGAGGGTGCTTTGGGGTAGCCCCCCAAAACACCTTGTCCCCATGTTGATGAGGACAAGGGCCTCATCCCCACAACCGTGGCCGGTGGTTGTGGGGGGTCTGCGGGCGGGGGGCTTATCGGAATCTGGAAGCCCCCTTTAACAAGGGGACCCCCAGATCCCGGCCCCCCCCCTGTGTGAAATGGTAAGGGGGAACTTACCCCTACCATTTCACTAAAAAAGTGTCAAAATAGTTAAAAATGACAAGAGACAGTTTTTGACAATTCCTTTATTTAAATGCTTCTTCTTTCTTCCTTCATCTTCTTCTTCTTCTGGTTCTTCTGGCTCTTCTGGTTCTTCCTCCGGCGTTCTCGTCCAGCATCTCCTCTGCGGCGTCTTCTATCTTCTTCTCCTCGGGCCGCTCCGCACCCATGGCATTGGGGGGGAGGCTCCCGCTCTTCTCTTCATCCTCTTCTCTTCTTCCTTCTTCTCTTCTTCCTTCTTCTCTTCTTCTGCGGGCTGCTCCGCATCCATGCATGGAGGGAGGCTCCCGCTGTGTGACGGCGTCTCCTCATCTGACGGTTCTTAAATAACGGGGGGCGGGGCCACCCGGTGACCCCGCCCCCTCTGACGCACGGGACATGACGGGACTTCCCTGTGGCATTCCCCGTGACGTCACAGGGAAGTCCTGTCAAGTCACCGTGCGTCAGAGGGGGGCGGGGTCACCGGGTGGCCCCGCCCCCCGTTATTTAAGAACCGTCAGATGAGGAGACGCCGTCACACAGCGGGAGCCTCCCTCCATGCATGGATGCGGAGCGGCCCGCAGAAGAAGAGAAGAAGAGAAGAAGGAAGAAGAGAAGAAGGAAGAAGAGAAGAGGATGAAGAGAAGAGCAGGAGCCTCCCCCCCAATGCCATGGGTGTGGAGCGGCCCGAGGAGAAGAAGATAGAAGACGCCGCGGAGGAGATGCTGGACGAGAACGCCGGAGAAAGAACCAGAAGAGCCAGAAGAACCAGAAGAAGATGAAGGAAGAAAGAAGAAGCATTTAAATAAAGGAATTGTCAAAAACTGTCTCTTGTCATTTTTAACTATTTTGACACTTTTTTAGTGAAATGGTAGAGGTAAGTACCCCCTTACCATTTCACACAGGGGGGGGGCCGGGATCTGGGGGTCCCCTTGTTAAAGGGGGCTTCCAGATTCCGATAAGCCCCCCGCCCGCAGACCCCCACAACCACCGGCCACGGTTGTGGGGATGAGGCCCTTGTCCTCATCAACATGGGGACAAGGTGTTTTGGGGGGCTACCCCAAAGCACCCTCCCAATGTTGAGGGCATGTGGCCTGGTACGGTTCAGGAGGGGGGGGGGGGGCCGCACTCTCGTCCCCCCTCTTTTCCTGCGGCCTGCCAGGTCGCGTGCTCGGATAAGGGTCTGGTATGGATTTTTGGGGGAACCCCACGCGGTTTTTTTTTTTTTTTTTGGCGCGGGGTTCCCCTTAAAATCTATACCAGACCTGAAGGGTCTGGTATGGAATTTAGGGGGAACCCCACGTCATTTTTTTTTAAAATTTTGGCCGGGGTTCCCCTTAATATCCATACCAGACCTGAAGGGCCTGGTATGGAATTTAGGGGGACTCCCACTTCATTTTTTTTTTTTTAATTTTGGTTCGGGGTTTCCCTGTGGGGAATTCCCATGCCGTTTTTATCAATGAACTTCTATGTGTATTGACGGCAATGCAATAGCCGCGGGTAGTTTTAAATGAGTTTTTTCCTTCCAAATGTCATTTTGCTGTCAGGCTGTTCTAAACACGGGAAACATGCGCCCCTTTACAGGCATACTATAGACACCCCCCAGGTACGAAATTTAAAGGGATATTACACTTTTATTGTTTGATTTTAAGCATTATTAAAATCACTGCTCCTGAAAAAACGGCCGTTTTTAAAACTTTTTTTTGCATTGATCCATGTCCCCTGGGGCAGGACCCGGGTCCCCAAACACTTTTTATGACAATAACTTGCATATAAGCCTTTAAAATTAGCACTTTTGATTTCTCCCATAGACTTTTAAAGGGTGTTCCGCGGCATTCGAATTTGCCGCGAACACCCCAAATTGTTCGGTGTTCGGCGAACTTGCGAACAGCCAATGTTCGAGTCGAACATGAGTTCGACTCGAACTCGAAGCTCATCCCTAGTTCTAAGTAATTTTCTAGCAAAAAATACTGATTTTAACTTATAAGCAACAAGTGTCAGAAAAAGGTTTAGTCTTTAAGTGGTTAAAGTGACCTCATCTACAGACAGAAGTTCTTTCCTTTGATCTATTCTAAAAGAACAAAATGTTACAATGTTTCTCTTTATCTCACCTCATGCTGTGATAAACTTGGCAGACTGCCTGTTTTTTTTTTTCTCTGACAGCTGTTGGCTTGAGCAGAGAACTCTCTGCACTGAATCGTTAAGATCGCAAGGGGGGTTGAATTGCGATCTCGATTCTTTAACGATTAATCGTGCAGCTCTGACACCCTAACATTAGGTATCTGGCTTAAAATTGGAGTTTACAAACAAATCAAAGGTAGTCTACAACAAAAGTAATGGGTATGCAGAGGCAGATATGGGAACACACAGTAAGGTCAGAATGATTATGTATGGGTTTATTAAGTGCTAGGATTGGGATAGGGTGCAGGGTTAGAAGGTTAAAGGGTCAGTTTACCCAAAAGGCAAATTACTTTGGAGCCTGGTGGTCCGAATTAGCCCAAGATCTCCCTGTCATAGGTTCTGGCTTTGGTCTTGTCCACTTGAGAGTTTTGGATGTTCCAAGTGCATTCTCCGTAGTATGTTATCATCGTCATCTTCATCATCATCCCTCATCATCCATCATCATATTTTTTTTATAATTGACAATTTTTATAATTTTTCCACAGAAAAGAAAAAATTAACAATTACTGCATTTTAGTATTGGGTACAGGAATAGAAAGAGGTCATAGTGTCACATTTCAATTTGGCACATATTCATCCAAACATTGGACGGTTAAGCCTGGCAATATAAACAGTTAGTGATGGAACGGAGTAGGTTAACTAGACTGTTAAGCGTTTCATACAATGTATCCATTAGTACCCTTTACATATGTATATAACTTCACAAAAAGGAAAAAAAAAAAAAGGAATAAAAAAGAAAGAGGAAAAAGAGTAGAGAGAGGAGGAAAAGAGAGGGGGGGGGGGAAGGTCGCCACCCATCTCCAAACCCGGGACAAGTCCGTGGGGGACGGGTTATAAATACATGAATGCCCCATATCATTAGGTCACAGGAGTCTCAAACAGAACCCAGGGTTCCCAAATACGGTTATGCTTCTCAAGAGTATCATTTAATGAGGCCGTAAGATATTCCATTCTCTTAACATCCCTAATTCTGGAGTGCAGCTCAGTCAGTGAAGGAGTCTCTCTCTTTTTCCATTTTAGAGCCACCAGACAGCGTGCTACAGTAAGCACATGAGCTAAAAGTTTTTTGGATGTTTTTGAGAAGGTGGTAGGTGGAAGGCCCAAAAGAAAGATCTTCGGATCGAGAAGCACTCCAGTATCAAAGATAGGCTGGAGCAGGGATTGTACCATACTCCAGTAGGGGCTGATTAGAGGGCAGGTCCAATAGACATGAAATAATGTTCCCCTATCCTTATAGCATCTCCAACAGCGAGAATCAGCTGTGGGATATATGGAGTGGAGCAGGTCAGGGGTCTGATACCAATGGAATAAGATTTTGTATTGATTTTCTTTATAAAGCGTGCATATGGAGCTTTTAGTAGCCTGGTTCCATATAAATTGCCAGGTCTTAAGGGATAGGTCTGAGCCCAAAGCCTGCTTCCACTTAGCCATATATGGGTGTCGTGGCCCATCTGGTGAGAAATCAGTGACCAGTATTTGGTAGGAGCGGGAAATCATGCCTTTAGGGGACGAACCCTCTAAACATAGTTTTTCGAAGTCTGTCAGGGGAGAGAATCTTAAATTCGACCTCAGTGATTGTGCATAATGGCGTATTTGTAGGTAACTGAAAAAGGCCTGCTTGGGAATATCAAAAATCTTTTGTAGTTCTTGGAAGGATCGTAGCATTCTAGTTTTAGGGTCAATTAATTGTCCATACCGAAATATAGCCTTATCCATCCAGAAATGGGACATCTGTGAGGTTAAGCTGTCGGGGATATTGGGTGTGAATAGGAATGAGGTGACTGGGGACGACATGGTGGTGAGCGGATATTTCAGTTTGGCCCGTCGCCATAATGTACGTAGGAGAGCCATTGGTCCTAGCAATTGTACGCTGCCCGGAGGTATATCAGAGCTCCAAAGCATGGAATTTGGGTGTATGGGGGCTAGCCATAACTTTTCTATCTGTGTCCACCTATTGTAAGCATGTAGGGTACACCAGGAGGCCATAGGTCTTAGTTGGGCTGCTAGATAGTACTTAGCTATATTGGAAAACGCCAGTCCTCCTTGGTTACGTGGGGCATATAGAACCGATCTAGCAACACGGTGTCTTTTATAATTCCAGAAGAAGTTTATTAGGACACCCGAGAGGGTGCTATATCTCTCCAGCTCTACTTGTAAGTTCGGAAGAGATATGTGAGGTTGGGTGAGAGTGAGGAGGACATCATCCGCAAATAAGGAGATTTTGAAGTCTCTAGTACGGACTGGTATACGATTTACACTTGGGTTGTTTCTGATATGGGCTGCCAGTGGTTCAATGCATAGGGCATACAAAAGAGGAGAGAGTGGGCAGCCTTGGCGTGTCCCATTAGAAATCAAAAAAGTAGGGGAGGTTGCAAAGTTAGTGCGAACCTGGGCTGTTGGAGCCGAATATAGGTGGATGATAGCTCGAAGGAACGGGCCCTCAATACCAGCCCGGTTGAGAGTCGCGAACAGGAAAGGCCAGCCCAGCCTATCAAAGGCTTTTTCGGCATCCAAACTGAGCAGTATTGCCTCTAATGTGTTCCTGTTCGCAACCTCAACCAGGTCAATGACCCTCCGGGTGTTATCCCCAGCCTGTCGACAAGGGATAAAGCCCACCTGATCTCTATGGACCAGGGACGGCATGAAGTTGTTTAATCTATTGGCCAGTATTTTTGTAAAGATTTTTAAGTCTGTATTTAGAAGTGCTATCGGCCTGTAATTGGACGGAAGGGTGTGGTCTTTCCCTGGTTTTGGGATTAGTGTCAGGTAGGAATTTTGCATAACTCTGGGGATGGGTGTGTTAGAAAGAAATGAATTAAAGAGATTTGTCATATGGGGAAGTAAGTGTGGTAGAAATGTCTTATAATAGAGGTACGGTAGTCCATCAGGCCCAGGGGCCTTATTATTTGGCAACAGTTTAATTGTTTCTGTTATCTCCTCCTCTGTAATGGAGGCATTAAGAGTCTCCAGGGCAGAGGAGGTAAGCTTAGGAGTGTCCGCTTCCGCTAAATAGGTATAGATGGCCTGGGTTAGGTCAGGAGGAGGTGGGTTGTGCGGAACATTCGGGTCGTTATACAATGCGGAATAAAAGTCGTGAAAAAGTTGTGCTATTTTGTCAGGGTGGGAGTGGAGGACGCCATTTGGCTCCCTAAGTTGTATAGTGGTGGCGGTTGCCGCCTGGTCACGGAGCTGCTTCGCCAAGAGTGTATGTGGTTTGTTGGCTTTGTCGTAGTAAGTCTGTCTAAGCCTGACTAGCGCCTTTTCTATCTTCCCTATTTCGATATCTCTCAGTCCAGCCCTTACACTAGTGAGTTCTCTAAGGATTGTCAGGGACGGGGACTTGAGCAAGCGTGTTTCTAGATGCTTAAGTTTGTCTAGAAGGGTGCTGCGTGTGGCATTAGCGTTTCTTTTTAAGGCCGTGGAGAGTGAGATACATGGGCCTCGTAAGACCGCCTTATGGGCCTCCCACAGAGATGGGGCGGAGATCTCAGAGAAGCAGTTTTCCGCAAAGTATTGCTTCAGAGTTTGTTCTAGTTCTATTCTGGATGGGTCATGTTTAAGTAGGAAGTCGTTTAGGCGCCAGTGGCATTTACGAAGGGAGCTCGGGGAGAGTGTCAAAGATAATGTAATCGGTGCATGGTCCGACCAAGAGATGGCCTGAATGTCTGATTTCGTGCATGTTCGCAAAGTCGGGGCATTAACAAAAAAATAATCTAGTCGTGAGTGGGACATATGGGGATGGGAATAAAAAGTGAATTGTTTAGCTGATGGGTACGTGGTGCGCCAGGTGTCAAACAAGGCATATTTCCTAGTGAGTTGGCGAAACTGGGTGGCTGTTCTATTGGTGTTTGCCTGAGATTTCCCCCGACCCATTGAATGTTTATCAAGACCCGGAGAATGGACAAGGTTAAAATCTCCTCCGATCACCAGGTATTGATGGGGGGCCTCAAACAAGCGGTCAAAGACCCTAGACAGAAAAGGGATTTGATTCGTGTTTGGGGCATAGATATTGCATAGAGTGATATTCACTCCTCTCCAAAGACCTCGGAGGATGAGGTAATGTCCCAAAGGGTCAGAGTATAGGGATTGCAACTGGAAGGGGGAGCCTTGCTTAAAAAGGATTGCCACCCCTGCCCGTTTATGTGGGCCAGAGGTTTGATATATGTGAGGGTATTGCCGTTGTGCGAATGTCATGGTGCCTGTTTTATCAAGGTGGGTCTCTTGAATGAAAATAATGTCCGCTTTAGACCGTTTGAACTCTCGTAGCGCTAGGCTTCTCTTAACATTTGAGTTAAGGCCCTTTACATTTAGTGAAAATATATCAATCATGGTGGGTATTTAGTGGAAAGGAACAGTAGCTTACCTAGTAGGTGCAGCAGAGCCTTGGAGTATAGGGGGTCCCTATAGTGGGTCTCCATGGTGATTGCGGTATAAAGGCCTATGACCCCCTGAACATGAACCCGGTCCCGGAGACGGGCGGCGCCCAGAGAATTGAGAAGGGAGAGAGAAATGGGAATAGCAGTAGGAGAGAAACATAAAAAAAGGTACAAAAAACAGAAAAAAAACACAAAGGTTAGTGCAACGTTAAGGTTATTTAACCATTCACAATATAACCCACCTACACAGAGTGATGGGATGGGAGACTCCGAAGGGCCCTCTCCGACGTCGGGGCCAAAAATACCAGTGTCAGAGAAAATAAAAAAAAGAGCCATTCGGAGAATCCCGGGGGGAGGAAAGGATGGACCCAAGGAGGGGCGGATAACCCCCTTCCGGGCCTGCCTGCATCTAAAAAAAGATTTTTTGAAAACTTAATTAACAGAAAAAACAGGGAACCTGCATGCATAAAAATGGCAACCGACATGTCTATACTTATGTCACTGATCTGAATAAAAGAATAAACCCATGAGGCTTTTGATTCGTGAGGTTTGGAGCAATAGTAAGATAAGTTCTGCGGGTTCAAAAATGATGGTATAAAAGTATACGTATATGAAATCCCCTCTTCGTAATAGTACTCCCCCATAGTTTCACCTCCAACAAGGGGGGAGGCAAAACAGAGAGGGGGTGCCATGTCCCTCCCCTGAAACAGACAAACAGTAAGAAAGAAGGGAGAGAGTGAGAGTAGGGGAGCAGGTGCAGATAGATGTAGGAGAAGGGAGAAGGAGAGAGGGAGGGGGGGGGGGAAGGATGGGAGAGAAAGGGGAGAGAAGGGAGAGGGTAGAGAAGAAGAAGGTGTGGGAAAAAGAGGAGGAGCATGGGGGGGGGGGAGATGGCACAACCCGACTAGTTATGTAAGTCCTATCTAAACTTTATGATCACAATCAAACATGAATTGCTAACTCAAGAGTGAATCTGCTTGCTGAGTAAGTCCATACTATAAATGAGTAGGATGAGCAGGATACGTCTCCGGGTTCTCAGGTAGAAAAATAGAAAAAAACAAACCGTACGAAACTGAGGTGATACAACTGGGTGAGAAGAGAGTTCAGATGAGCAGCAGTTCATCGCTGACGAGGTGGAGGAGACGGACCCGCAGATCGTGGTCTTGTGCGTTTCCGGCCTGTGACTTGGATCCAAGGGTCTGGGCGAGGTGGGGGTAGTGGCAACGGATCCCATCCAGGGGTAGGTGGTACCGGTATATCCAGTTCTCTGCAGAAAAATTGAAGATCTTCCGGGTAACGGAGGGTTGTGGACTTTCCGTCTTTTTTTGCCGTGAGGGTGAAGGGAAAACCCCAATGATAGTGAAAGTCATGTTCTCTTAGCAGGGTGAGGAGTGGTTGCAAAGATCTTCTCTGTTGGAGGGTGATCCACGAGAGGTCTGGAAAAAGTTGCAGGGAAGCCCCGTCAAAATCAATAGCATGCATGTTTCGCGCCTTTCTCATAATGTCCTCTTTGAGGGTATAGTTGTGGACTCTACAGATCACGTCTCGTGGGTGAGATCCTGGCCCACAGGGACGCAGAGCTCGGTGTGCACGGTCCAGTTTAACCCGCTGATGTTCTGGGCGGCCTAGAATGCTATTGAAAATGGCTTGCAGAGTCACATTCAGTTCTTCTTCTTGTGTCGCCTCTGGTAGACCTCTGACCCTAATATTATTACGTCTACCTCTGTTGTCGAGGTCCTCGAGGTGGCGTTGGAAGTCTCTAAGGGTGGTAGCTTGCGAAGTTAAGCGGTCGTGTATTTGTGAAAGTTCAATTTTTGTGTCATTTGTTTCTTCTTCTAAGGATGCGACTTTAGTGGACAGTTGATGAAGATCAGTGCGAAGCATATTAACCACTTGACGACCGCCTCACGCCGATGTATGTCGGCAAAGTGGCACGGACAGGCAAAATCACGTACAGTGTACGTGATTTGCCTTCCGCGGGTGGGGGGTCCGATCGGACCCCCCCCCGGTGCCCGAGGCGGTCGTCTTTTGTCCAGCGGCGATCGGTGATGAGGGGGAGACCATCCGTTCGTGGCCCCCCCCTCGCGATCGCCGCCGGCCAATGAGAATCTTCCTTTGCTGCTGTATGCTAAACAGCAGCAAAGGAAATGATGTCATCTCCCCTCGGGTCGGTATTTTCCGTTCCGGCCCGAGGAGAGAAGACATCAATGTGAGTGCACCAACACACACACACACAGTAGAACATGCCAGGCACACAAAACACCCCGATCCCCCCCCCGATCGCCCCCCGATCCCCCCCCAATCACCCCCCCCCCCCTGTCACAAACTGACACCAGCAGTTTTTTTTTTTTTTTTTTTTTTTTTTTTTCTGATTACTGCATGGTGTCAGTTTGTGACAGTTACAGTGTTGGGACAGATACTGTTACCCCCCTGTAGGTCTAGGGTACCCCCCTAACCCCCCCTAATAAAGTTTTAACCCCTTGATCACCCCCCCTCACCAGTGTCACTAAGCGATCATTTTTCTGATCGCTGTATTAGTGTCGCTGGTGACGCTAGTTAGTGAGGTAAATATTTAGGTTCGCCGTCAGCGTTTTATAGCGTCAGGGACCCCCATATACTATCTGATAAATGTTTTAACCCCTTGATTGCCCCCTAGTTAACCCTTTCACCACTGATCACCGTATAACCGTTACGGTTAACGCTGGTTAGTTTGTTTATTTTTTATAGTGTCAGGGCACCCGCCGTTTATTACCGAATAAAGGTTTAGCCCCCCGATCGCCCGGCGGTGATATGCGTCGCCCCAGGCAGCGTCAGATTAGCGCCAGTACCGCTAACACTGACGCACGCAGCATGCGCCTCCCTTAGTGGTATAGTATCTGATCGGATCAATATCTGATCCGATCAGATACTATACTAGCGTCCCCAGCAGTTTAGGGTTCCCAAAAACGCAGTGTTAGCGGGATCAGCCCAGATACCTGCTAGCACCTGCGTTTTGCGCCTCCGCCCAGCCCACCCAAGTGCAGTATCGATCGATCACTGTCACTTACAAAACACTAAACGCATAACTGCAGCGTTCGCAGAGTCAGGCCTGATCCCTGCGATCGCTAACAGTTTTTTTGGTAGCATTTTGGTGAACTGGCAAGCACCAGCCCCAGGCGTCAGGTTAGCGCCAGTACCGCTAACACCCACGCACGCAGCATACGCCTCCCTTAGTGGTATAGTATCTGAACGGATCAATATCTGATCCGATCAGATCTATACTAGCGTCCCCAGCAGTTTAGGGTTCCCAAAAACGCAGTGTTAGCGGGATCAGCCCAGATACCTGCTAGCACCTGCGTTTTGCGCCTCCGCCCGGCCCAGCCCACCCAAGTGCAGTATCGATCGATCACTGACACTTACAAAACACTAAACGCATAACTGCAGCGTTCGCAGAGTCATGCCTGATCCCTGCGATCGCTAACAGTTTTTTTGGTAGTATTTTGGTGAACTGGCAAGCACCAGCCCCAGGCAGCGTCAGATTAGCGCCAGTACCGCTAACACCCACGCACGCACCGTACACCACCCTTAGTGGTATAGTATCTGATCGCATCAATATCTGATCCGATCAGATCTATACTAGCGTCACCAGCAGTTTAGGGTTCCCAAAAACGCAGTGTTAGCGGGATCAGCCCAGATACCTGCTAGCACCTGCGTTTTGCCCCTCCGCCCGGCCCAGCCCACCCAAGTGCAGTATCGATCGATCACTGTCACTTACAAAACACTAAAAGCATAACTGCAGCGTTCGCAGAGTCAGGCCTGATCCCTGCGATCGCTAACAGTTTTTTGGTAGCGTTTTGGTGAACTGGCAAGCGCCAGCGGCCTAGTACACCCCGGTCGTAGTCAAACCAGCACTGCAGTAACACGTGGTGACGTGGCGAGTCCCATAAGTGCAGTTCAAGCTGGCGAGATGGCAAGCACAAGTAGTGTCCCGCTGCCACCAGAAAGACAAACACAGGCCCGTCGTGCCCATAATGCCCTTCCTGCTGCATTCGCCAATCCTAATTGGGAACCCACCGCTTCTGCAGCGCCCGTACTTCCCCCATTCACATCCCCAACCAAATGCAGTCGGCTGCATGAGAGGCATTTTTATGTCCTCCCGAGTACCCCTACCCAGCGAACGCCCCCAAAAAGATGTTGTGTCTGCAGCTAGCGCGGATATAGGCGTGACACCCGCTATTATTGTCCCTCCTGTCCTGACAATCCTGGTCTTTGCATTGGTGAATGTTTTGAACGCTACCATTCACTAGTTGAGTATTAGCGTAGGGTACAGCATTGCACAGACTAGGCGCACTTTCACAGGGTCTCCCAAGATGCCATCGCATTTTGAGAGACCCGAACCTGGAACCGGGTACCGTTATAAAAGTTAGTTACAAAAAAAGTGTAAAAAAAAAAAAAATATGAAATAAAAAAAAATAGTTGTTTTATTGTTCTCTCTCTCTCTATTCTCTCTCTCTATTGTTCTGCTCTTTTTTACTGTATTCTATTCTGCAATGTTTTATTGTTATTGTTATTATGTTTTATCATGTTTGTTTTTCAGGTGTGTAATTATTTACACTTTACTGTGCTTTATTGTTAACCATTGTTAACCATTTTTTTGTCTTCAGGTACGCCATTCACGACTTTGAGTGGTTATACCAGAATGATGCCTGCAGGTTTAGGTATCATCTTGGTATCATTCTTTTCAGCCAGCGGTCGGCTTTCATGTAAAAGCAATCCTAGCGGCTAATTAGCCTCTAGACTGCTTTTACAAGCCGTGGGAGGGAATGCCCCCCCCCCCCCCCCACCGTCTTCCGTGTTTTTCTCTGGCTCTCCTGTCTCAACAGGGAACCTGAGAATGCAGCCGGTGATTCAGCCAGCTGACCATAGAGCTGATCAGAGACCAGAGTGGCTCCAAACATCTCTATGGCCTAAGAAACCGGAAGCTACGAGTATTTCATGACTTAGATTTCGCCGGATGTAAATAGCGCCATTGGGAAATTGGGGAAGCATTTTATCACACCGATCTTGGTGTGGTCAGATGCTTTGAGGGCAGAGGAGAGATCTAGGGTCTAATAGACCACAATTTTTTCAAAAAAGAGTACCTGTCACTACCTATTGCTATCATAGGGGATATTTACATTCCCCGAGATAACAATAAAAATGATTAAAAAAAAAAATATGAAAGGAACAGTTTAAAAGTAAGATTAAAAAAGCAAAAAAATAATAAAGAAAAAAAAAACAAAAAAAAAAACACCCCTGTCGCCCCCTGCTCTCGCGCTAAGGCGAACGCAAGCGGCGGTCTGTCGTCAAACGTAAACAGCAATTGCACCATGCATGTGAGGTATCACCGCGAAGGCCAGATCGAGTGCAGTAATTTTTCCAGTAGACCTCCTCTGTAAATCTAAAGTGGTAACCTGTAAAGGCTTTTGAAGGCTTTTAAACATGTATTTATTTTGTTGCCACTGCACGTTTGTGCGCAATTTTAAAGCATGTCATGTTTGGTATCCATGTACTCGGCCTAAGATCATCTTTTTTATTTCATCAAACATTTGGGCAATATAGCGTGTTTTAGTGCATTAAAATTAAAAAAAGTGTGTTTTTTCCCCAAAAAATGCGTTTGAAAAATCGCTGCGCAATTACTGTGTGAAAAAAAAAAATGAAACACCCACCATTTTAATCTGTAGGGCATTTGCTTTAAAAAAATATATAATGTTTGGGGGTTCAAAGTAATTTTTTTGCAAAAAAAAAAAACTTTTTCATGTAAACAATAAGTGTCAGAAAGGGCTTTGTCTTCAGGTGGTTAGAAGAGTGGGTGATGTGTGACATAAGCTTCTAAATGTTGTGCATAAAATGCCAGGACAGTTCAAAACCCCCCCAAATGACCCCATTTTGGAAAGTAGACACCCCAAGCTATTTGCTGAGAGGCATGTCGAGTCCATGGAATATTTTATATTGCGACACAAGTTGCGGGAAAGAGACAAATTTTTTTTTTTTTTTTTTTTTTTTGCACAAAGTTGTCACTAAATGATATATTGCTCAAACATGCCATGGAAATATGTGAAATTACACCCCAAAATACATTCTGCTGCTTCTCCTGAGTACGGGGATACCACATGCGTGAGACTTTTTGGGAGCCTAGCCGCGTACGGGACCCCGAAAACCAAGCACCGCCTTCAGGCTTTCTAAGGGCGTGAATTTTTGATTTCACTCTTCACTGCCTATCACAGTTTCGGAGGCCATGGAATGCCCAGGTGGCACAAAACCCCCCCAAATGACCCCATTTTGGAAAGTAGACACCCCAAGCTATTTGCTGAGAGGTATAGTGAGTATTTTGCAGACCTCACTTTTTGTCACAAAGTTTTGAAAATTGAAAAAAGAAAAAAAAAATGTTTTTTCTTGTCTTTCTTCATTTTCAAAAACAAATGAGAGCTGCAAAATACTCACCATGCCTTTCAGCAAATAGCTTGGGGTGTCTACTTTCCAAAATGGGGTCATTTGGGGGGGTTTTGTGCCACCTGGGCATTCCATGGCCTCCGAAACTGTGATAGGCAGTAAAGAGTGAAATCAAAAATTTTCACCCTTAGAAATCCTGAAGGCAGTGATTGGTTTTCGGGGTCCAGTACGCGGCTAGGCTCCCAAAAAGTCCCACACATGTGGTATCCCCATACTCAGGAGAAGCAGCTAAATGTATTTTGGGGTGCAATTCCACATATGCCCATGGCCTGTGTGAGCAATATATCATTTAGTGACAACTTTATGAAAAAAAAATAAAAATAAAAATAAAAGTGTCACTTTCCCGCAACTTGTGTCAAAATATAAAATATTCCATGGACTCAATATGCCTCTCAGCAAATAGCTTGGGGTGTCTACTTTCCAAAATGGGGTCATTTTGGGGGGTTTTGTGCCATCTTGGCATTCCATGGCCTCCGAAACTGTGATAGGCAGTGAAGAGTGAAAGCAAAAATTTACACCCTTAGAAATCCTGAAGGCGGTGATTGGTTTTCGGGGCCCCGTACGCGGCTAGGCTCCCAAAAAGTCCCACACATGTGGTATCCCCATACTCAGGAGAAGCAGCTAAATGTATTTTGGGGTGCAATTCCACATAGGCCCATGGCCTGTGTGAGCAATATATCATTTAGTGACCACTTTTTGTAAATATTTTTTTTTTTTTTTTTTTTGTCATTTTTCAATCACTTGGGACAAAAAAAATAAATATTCAATGGGTTCAACATGCCTCTCAGCAATTTCCTTGGGGTGTCTACTTTCCAAAATGGGGTCATTTGGGGGGCTTTTGTACTGCCCTGCCATTTTAGCACCTCAAGAAATGACATAGGCAGTCATAAACTAAAAGCTGTGTAAATTCCAGAAAATGTACCCTAGTTTGTAGACGCTATAACTTTTGCGCAAACCAATAAATATACGCTTATTGACATTTTTTTTACCAAAGACATGTGGCCGAATACATTTTGGCCTAAATGTATGACTAAAATTTAGTTTATTGGATTTTTTTTAGAACAAAAAGTAGAAAATATCATTTTTTTTCAAAATTTTCGGTCTTTTTCCGTTTATAGCGCAAAAAATAAAAACCGCAGAGGTGATCAAATACCATCAAAAGAAAGCTCTATTTGTGGGAAGAAAAGGACGCAAATTTCGTTTGGGTACAGCATTGCATGACCGCGCAATTAGCAGTTAAAGCGACGCAGTGCCAAATTGGAAAAAGACCTCTGGTCCTTAGGCAGCATAAAGGTCCGGGGCTCAAGTGGTTAATCTCTGTTCTACATGTGTCACGCACTTCTTGAATTAGCATTCGGAAGTCCTGTTTTGTGGGCATGCAGCGGACGTAATCTCGCCAAGATGTACATGCTTCAGGGTCAGGGTCAAAGTCTGGTGTAATGTGGGCATGCGAGCCCTGCACTACCGCAGAGTAGGAAGCTGGCGTGGGGGGTCCCCTCTGAGGTGGTAGTGATGGGGTAGTAATGCTGGAGTGCTTGGTTAGCAATGGGCCTTGTGGAGTCCCTGTATGTGAATAAGCCCCCTGTGATCCTGGTGGCTTTAGGGCCTGGGATGGTACCGGAGCCTGGACTGTGTCCCTCTGGAGAGGGGAGAGAGAAGTGGCTCTGTCCCTGTGCGGCTGGGAGCGTTGTGGCAGGGAGCGGGGGTCCCATTCTGAAGCATATGAGTCCCAAGAGGGGGATGGTTGGCCGGATGATATAGAGGGCGCAGGCCCTATGAGGCATGGGGGGAAAGTCTGCGATAGACTGCTTAGTATGTGGCCTCCGGAGGAGGAGGGGGCGACCGAAAGTTCAGGAGGGGGGGTCGGAGAGTGGGTAGTGGGTAGGTCACCTTTGGATCCGTACCTGTTGCTTCTGCAGTCCGCAGAAGCTTGCAGAGAGGAGGATGGTGAGATTGCTGCATGTGGCGCCGGCGCCATCTTGGCCTCGTGGTGTCCGGCCGTAGCTCCTTGCCCGAAATACTCAGTAATGAGTGGTGGGGGGACCGAGGAAGAACGGGTAGTATGTCCTCTGGGGTCCGTTTCCTTGTTTTTGCGCGGTTTGCCCATGTTTAGTGGCGGTAAGGTGCAGGTTCCAGCTCTATGCAGGCAGGCCGGAGCGGGAGCTTCAGTGAGACACGTCCGCTCGGGAAGCCATCCAAGCCACGCCCCCCATCCATCATCATTTTGAGTGGACTGACCCCCTGAGGTTAGATTTTTGCCTTTATATTCGGGTTTACAAAGAAAAGGTAGTTCACAAAGATAATGGACATGTAGAGGCAAATACAGACATACACCATACAGTAAGAATGCCCATGTAGTAGTTTATTGAGTGCTAAGGATTGGGTTAGGGTCAGGGGGTTAGAGGGTTAAAGGGTCAGTCCACGTAAAAGAGAAGTTATTTTGGAGTCTGGTGGCCTGAATCAGGCCATGGCTGCTTACATGTTTTGTATATTCCATTAGCAACATCTCCCTGCCATAGGTTGTGGCTTTGGTCCTGTCCACTTGGGAGTTTTAGATCTTACAAGTACATTCTCCATAATATGTTATCATCATCATCCATCACTGTCTTCCATCTTAAGCCCTCATGATCCTAATCATCCATCATCATCATCTTTGGGTGGATTTACCCCTAAGGTTAGGCATTGGGCTTAAAATTAGGGTTTAGAAGCAAAGCAAAAGTTGTCCACAATGAGGGTAAGGGGTATGTTGAGGCAGATACGGGAACACGCAGTAAGGGAAGAATGCTCATGTATTCATTTACTGAGTACTAGGATTAGGTTAGGGTTAAGGGTTAGAGGGTTAAAGGGTCAGTCCATCCAAAAGAGAAGTTACTTTGGAGCCTGTGGTCTGAATTAACCCATGGCTTCTTATATGTGTTGTGTATTCTATCTGCAAGATCTCCCTGTCATAGGTTCTGGCTCTGGTCCTGTCCACTTGGGAGTTTTGGATGTTCCAAGTGCATTCTTTATAATATGTTATCATCATCATCTTCATCATCCTGTCTGAAACCCTGAATCAGACCTAGACAGAAGTACAGTTAAATCTCACTTGGTTAATAATAAAAGTAAATAGAATAAACATAGTCAAAACATAGCCAAAGTTCGGTAACCAGTACGGATTGTCAGCCAAGCCAGAAAGTCATGGATCAGTGTAGTGGAACAGCAAGCAGGATCTGGAGCCAGAAGGGATGTCAGCCAAGCAAGTCTTTAACAGGAACGCAGGAGATAGTCTCTGTGATGTTGACCAAGGTGAAGGCAGAGATCATCTGGGCTGGACGGCTTAAACAACTTACCGACCGCCACACGACTATATACATCCTGACTTTAAAGAGGGATATCTTGGTAATGGCAGCAGCTGCTGCCACAACCGAGGTATCCATTTCTTCAGGCGGCGGTTCGGTTAAAGATAATGGTGGTCTCTGCGGCGGAGCCTTCGTTAGTGGCGGAGGTGATCAGGTCCTATCCGTGGCTGGGTATGGAGACAAGTGAGGCTATGATGGCCGCCACCCGTCTCCATACCATATCAGGGCGGAAGCAACGTCAAAACGTAATTTCCGCCCATACCTCTTAAAGGCACATTTTTTTGTTGTCATTTCTTTCAAATGACAATTTTTTTTTCTTTTATTGCATTTAAGTCCAGATATGAGATCTGAGGACTTTTTGACCCCAGCTCTCATATTTAAGAGGACCTGTCATGCTTTTTTTCTATTACAAGGGATGTTTACATTCCTTGTAATAGGAATAAAAGTGACCCAATTTTTTTTTTTAAAAAAACAGTGTAAAAATAAATAAAATAAAATAAAATAAATAAGAAAAAAGATAAAAAAAATTTTAAACGCCCCCTCCCGACGAGCTCACGAGCGGAAGCGAACGCATACGTGAGTAGCGCCCACATATGAAAACGGTAGTTAAACCACACATGTGAGATATCGCCACGATCGTTAGAGCGAGAGCAATCATTCTAGCCCTAGACCTCCTCTGTAACTCAAAACATGGAACCTGTAGAATTTTTTAAACGTCGCCTATGGAGATTTTTAAGGGTAAAAGTTTAACGCCATTCCACGAGCGGGCGCAATTTTGAAGCGTGACATGTTGGGTATCAATTTATTCGGCGTAAAATTATCTTTCACAATACAAAAAAAAAATTGGGCTAACTTTACTGTTGTCTTATTTTTTTATTCAAAAAAGTGATTTTTTTTTCCAAAAAAAGTGCGCTTGTAAGATCGCTGCGCAAATACGGTGTGACAAAAAGTATTGCAATGACCGCCATTTTATTCTCTAGGGTGTTAGAAAAAAAGAAATGTATGTTTGGGGGTTCTAAGTAGTTTTCTAGCAAAAAAAGTGTTTTTAACTTGTGAACACCGAGTCTGAAAAAAAGGCCTGGTCTTTAAGTGGTTAAGTAGGCAGGACTGACGAGTAGGATATCATCAACAGGTGAGTAACTGTGAAGCGATAGAAGCTGGCAATTAGCCGACAGCTGAGTGGCCAGCTCAGAGAAGGAAGGGCTGAGCCCAGCCCAGACACATCCATCATCATCATCATCATCATTCATCATCATCATCATCCCCATCATCCCTCTTTATCCATCACCATCACCATCATCTTTGAGTGGACTGACCCCCTAAGGTTAGATATTTGGCTTAAAATTGGGGGTTTACAAACAAAGCAAAGAGAGTAATGGGTATGTAGTGGCAGATACAGGACACACACTGTGAGTACCGAATGCTCATGTAATAGTTTTTTGAGTGGTAGGATTGGGTTAGGGTCAAGGATTAGAAGGATTAAGGGTCAGTCCTTTCAAAGGGGATATTATTCTAGAGCCTGGTGGCCTGAATCAGCTCATAGTTTCTTATATGTTTTGTATATTCTATCAGCAAAATCTCCCAGCTGTACGTTCTAGTAGGAAATCATTATCATCTTTAAGCTGACTACACCCCTAAGGTTAGGTATTGGGCTTAAAGCTGGCCATACATGGATCGAAATTCAATCCATGTATAGGCACCCTGGTTGTACAGAAGTCAATATATCGATCAACTTCTGTACAACCAGCCTGTCAGATTTTTACCGAACGATCAGTGCTGTTGGCTATAGCCGGTAACACTGATCATTGAGTTATGACGGTGTCAGGATAGTCAATAGTGCAATGGCAGTGATCCCCCCCATCCACCTCGAATGTGTGGATAGGGGAATAGGCACATTTTTTTTAACATGCTGGTTTAACAACAACAAAAAAAAGTATAATGCATGGCTTGCTCAAAAATAGGGTTTACTAACAAAGCAAGGGACTAACAAGGGGTCAACAAGCAAAAGCACATGGCAGCTCCTAGTCATCAAGGGTTATCAAAGGGGTGTAGGAAACATTTTACTTTGTAATACAATTTTTTTATAACGTTCTTATGTAATTTTAATGCTGGTTATTTTTTTTCCCTTTAACATTATTTACACTCAGAAACGTATAATTTCAGTGAGTAAAATTAAAAAAAAGTATTGACATCTGAAGTTAAAGTTGAAATAAAGGCAAAACGTTTTTTTTTTTGGTGCTCCATTGGGGAGATTTCCCTTTACTTCCTGTCCTACAGCCAAAACAGGAAGTTAAAAAACCCCTTAAAAGTCGGGGATTCCTAGCTGTCACCAGAACTAGTGTCCCCATCGGAATATTCCCATGTATTCCTGTTCTGGAGACAACCTAAAATGTGGGATTTTTGTTCACTTTCACTGTCGGTGATAACAGTAAACAGGACAAACAAGAGAGGTTGAATCTCCCTAACAGGGGTACAGACAGGGGTTCTAATCCCTCTCCATTCTGTTCAAACCTGAAAAAAAACGTTTTGCCTTTAGTTATACTTTAATTAACTAATGTTAAGTTTTTACCGAAAGTAAAAAAAAAAAATAGTTATACATTGAATCCTGTTTCAAATCTTCAAAACCCGAACTGAGCAGCGAACCCCATTGAAGTCTATGGAATGGGGGTTGGGGGGGGAAGATGTACCAAATTCTGTCCATTGTTAATACTAATAGGCCCTAAAAATGCAAGTGACTACAGGGCGTAGGTGTAGCATTGCCATCATTCACAAAATGCCTTCTTTTTTTTTTTCAATGAATACAAGGCTTTTTCTGATTGGGTGAAGTGCAGATTGTGACATCACTGCCGCTCCTCCCTACCTCTTCCAATCACAGAATGCCTTGTATTGACTTAAAAAGATATGTAAAGGGCAGCAGCTTCCCCTCTGCACACTGGCAACAGAAGCCTTCAAAAACGTACTACTCCCAACACACACGTTCCTGTAGAAATGACCGTGCATCAAAATGGGTGCTGTAGTGACCAATGGCTGGAACCGTCACATGCCTAATGAAGGGGTCCTGCGTGGCTCCGAAATGTTTCTATCTGCTGTAACAATGTGATCGCTCATTAAAGACTTTTGGACCCACTCTGGAGATCCTTGGTGTGTTGGTGACATTTTGTGTTCTGATAACAGAAGGTCCAATGCAATACTCCCAACGCACACCTACCTGTACAAACGGCTGTATCTTAAATTGGGTGCTGAAAACGGCTGGAACCGACTGCAATCAGGAGAAGGAAGCGTCACCAGCACACCAGGATCTCCAAAACTGGGTCCAAAATATTAATCACAAAGTATCAAAAAAATAATTCTAAGCTTCTATGTGTGATCCTGGTGTGCTGGTGACACTTCCTTCTCCTGAAAACAGAAGGGGCGCTCGCTCAGTACTGTCACCATCCTGCCACCATTCTTAGATTGCTGCGTGAGCGCCTTCCTGTAATTAGTGCACAGAGGGGAAGCTGCTTGACACAGGACCCAGAAGATCAAAGCTATCACAGTCGTGGCCCCAACTACTATAGTGATTATCGCTTTCCCCAGCAGAAACTGAGATATGTATACCACCTATATTGGTTCAAGCTGGATTGGTTTAAGTATGCAATAGATCAGCGATCGCCAAACTGTGGCCCAGGGGCCGGATGCGGCTCTTTGCTTGCATTTATCTGGCCCTTGGGGTACTAGTTCATCCACTGACACCAACAATGGGGCACAATTTGTCCCTTTGACACCAATGATGTGGCACTATTCCTCCTACTGACACCAACAGTGGGGCACTATTTCTTCCACTGACAACAACGATGGGACACTATTCCTTCTACTGACACCAGCAATGGGATAGGACACTATTGCTTCCACTGACACCAACAATGGGACACAATTCCTTTCACTGACATCAACAATGGGACACTATTCCTCCCACTGACACCAACAATGGGACACTATTACTTCCACTGACACCAGCAATGGGACACTAATACTTCCACTGACACCAGCAATAGGACATTATTACTTCCACTGACAGCAACAATGGGACAATATTCCTCCCACTGACACCAACGATGGGACACTATTACTTCCACTGACACCAGCAATGGGACACTATTCTCCTTCCACTGACAACAATGATGGGACCTAATCCTTCCACTGACACAAACGATAGGACACTATTCCTTCCACTGACAACAATGATGGGACACTATTACTTCCACTGACAACAACAATGGGGCACTATTCCTTCTACTGACACCAACGATGGGACACTATTCCTTCCACTGACACCAACGATGGGACACTATTCCTTCCTGTGACAAAAATGATGGGACACTATTCCTTCCACTGACAACACCGATAGGGCACTATTCCTTCCACTGAAAACAATAGGGCATAATTCCTTCCACTGACATCAAAGATAGGGCATTGTTTACTCCCACTGGTCATAGTCCAGCCCCCTAAAGTCTGCAGGACAGTAAACTGGCTCTTTGTTTAGAAAGTTTGGAGACCCCTGCAACAGATCATACCTGGAGTTCAGCTGTAACATATTCATTTGTTAACAGAGATGGATGGTAACACTGCCCTCGCTACATGAACTCATAAACCAACTCAGACATTTATGTTTACTGGCCCGTTAAACAATGTTGGACACGTACTGGTTTCTATTCTAAACCCCTGTGCACACACAGAGAATATTTCCATTTGTAACTTGCCGTAAAATTCTATGATTTGGCAGTGGTATCCGGTGGATGTTCATGATAGAAGACCTCATTTGCCATCTGTTACTGTTTACAGAGCATGAATGTTGTCTTTGCTCATTTTATTCCAAGTAAAGCTTTAACATGGAATGTAGTTATGTAGTCTCAGTAATAATGAAACGTAAAATAGTCAAAAAATAGAACCTTCAAAGTAGTATAGAAACAGAAAAGTGACGGCACAAAAAAGACCAAGTGGTCAACCAAATCTGGACTTTTTTTTATATATATATATATATAGATATTTTGTATTTTTTTTTTTTAATTTGTTTATCAACATCAACAGCAACCACTCTTTCAGTAAAATTTTAACAATATTCAATTGTGCTGTGCTATAATAAATAAAAGTGTTACAAAAAATAAATAAATAATACAAAGCCTTCAATTTGGTTAATTGTGTCATCCTGCGTAGATCCCCAAAATTAGTTATATTCACATATAAAACATTGAGTCCTTGCTTAAACAGTGCTTATCCCACTAGCCAGTGACCATCCTTTAGACCCCTTTCACACTGGGGCACTTTGCAGGCGCTACAGCGCTAAAAATAGTGCCTACAAAGCGCCCTGAAAGAGCCACTCCCGAGGGCTTTCACACTGGAGCGGTGAGCTGGCAGGATGGTAAAAAAAAAGTCCTGCTAGCAGCATATTTGGAGCAGTGAAGGAGCGGTGTGTATACAGCTCCTTTACCGCTCCTGCCCATTGAAATGAATGGAGCAGCGCGGCTATACCACCGGCAAAGCACCGCTGCAGCAGCGCTTTGCGGTGGTTTTAACCCTTTCTCGGCCGCTAGCAGGGGGGTAAAACCGCCCCCGCTAGCGGCCGAATACCGCCGCTAAAATGACGGTAAAGTGGCGTTTTACCGCCAGCGTCCGCACCGCCCCAGTGTGAAAGGGGCCTTATAGGTGCTTCTCAATCCACCTCCCTTAGTAGTGCTCCGGTATATAAACACCCCTTCAGATGAACTCTCACCTTCAGAAATGCGACCTTGCAACTAAGCTTGGTCAGAATGGGCCTTTTGGCCTCTCCTGAATTAGAACCAAAATTTTTCTGTGTATCCTGGTAATATCTCCCCACCAGTGTTAATTTTGGCAGCAAATTTCGATTCAGTTTTAGTCTTATGCCCCGTACACACGGTCGGACATTGATCAGAAAATCCGACAACAAAATCCATGGATTTTTCTAGACGGATGTTGGCTCAAACTTGTTTTGCATACACACGGTCACACAAAGTTGTTGGAATTCCGGTGGAATGTGGTGACGTAAAACACGTACGTCGGGACTATAAACGGGGCAGTAGCCAATAGCTTTCATCTCTTAATTTATTCTGAGCATGCGTGGCACGTTGTGCGTCGGATTTGTGTACACACGATCGGAAATTCCGACAACGGATTTTGTTGTCGGAAAATTTTATATCCTGCTCTCCAACTTTGTGTGTCGGAAATTCCGATGGAAAAAGTCCGATGGAGCCCACACACGGTCGGATTTTCCGACAACACGCTCCGATCGCACATTTTCCGGCGGAAAATCTGACCGTGTGTACGGGGCATTAGTCTTAGGACTAAAAAGGCATTTTAGTTTTAGTCCCATTTTAGTCTTCTGCAATTGTTTTCGTTTTAGTCGTATTTAGTCGACTAAATCTCCAGTAAATTTTAGTCGACTAAAATGTTCTACGTTTTGGTCGACTAAAATCTAATAGGTGTAATTAAATTGTAACGCATTAGTTAACATTTCTCTACAATTTCCAAACTCATTATATACTGCTGGAGTGAAAAATATCATACGTTATTATTTATGGTATTGAGGTATGAACATGCACTACAGGCCGGTGTTCATTTTTATGTCAAATTTCAATCCAGTTTTAGTCTAATGCCACGTACACACAGGCAGACTTTCCGACGGACTTTCAACGGACTTTTGACGGACTTCCAACTGACTTTTGAATGAACGGACTTGCCTACACACGATCACACCAAAGTCCAACGGATTCGTACATGATGACGTACGACTGGACTAAAATAAGGAAGTTGATAGCCAGTAGCCAATGACTGCCCTAGGGTCGGTTTTCGTCCCTCGGACTAGCATACAGACGAGTAGATTTTTCGACTGGACTCCAAATCTAAAGTCCGTCAGATATTTGACCGAAAAAGTCAGCTGCAGATCCGATGGAGCCCACACACGGTCGGATTGTCCGCCAGATTCGGTCCGTCAGACCAGTCCGGTCGAAAAGTCTGCCCGTGTGTACACCGCATTAGTCTTTTAACTATAATGGCATTTTAGTTTTAGTCCCATTTTAGTCTTTTAACAATAATCCATTTTGGTCTTAGTCGTATTTTAGTCATCTCAGTTGTTTTAGTTTTAGTCATATTTTAGTTGACTAAAATAGTGTTCATTTAGTCATTTTAGCCGACAGAATTAACACTGCTCGTCACCACGTAGTCACACACCAATCAATGGTATCCAGATAGCATATTCAAAGAAATCTCAATAGTGCTTATATCCCTAAAACAACCACTTTATTTAAAATATAATTGAGGTACTCACATATTCCTGGTGCTTCCAGCGCACCAGGCTATACATGCAACTGACTCCTTTGTAATGGTTCCGTTTGTTCACACAAGCCGTCAACACACACTACGGGCAGCTGGCTCCACAAAGGGTCTGGGTGCCGTCACTGTCTTTGCCCCTCCCCAACGCATGTGGACACAAGAGCGTGTGACTTCCTCAGGGGGAATTCACAGGAATCTCAAGTCTGTGCTATGACTCTTTTTATGACATGCTCTCTGGTGCTTTTGTTATTGTTTCCTCCACACACACACTGGTAATATTCTGTAAATGTAAATGTCCCCATTATTGTTGCTCTTACATCAGGTGCCCATACCAGAGTAATTCATTACAATGGGTCCCCCTATCAGGCTACCCCATAAATCAGTTTGCACCGTCAGAGTACCCCCTTATATCAGATGTCCCCATCAGAGCGTCCTCTTAAGTAACATGTTCTCATCAGTTTGCCCCCTTACATCAGGTATTCCCGTCATAGTGCCCCCTTACCTTACATCAGATGTCCCCATCAGAGTGCTCCTTTACATCAGATGTCCCCATCAGAGTGCCCACTTATATCTGGTATCCCCTTTAGAGTCCTTCCTACATCAGATTACATTCACAGTGGGGAGCCGGCTGTGAAGTTGCAAGGAGTCACAGCCAGCTGCTTAGAGTCAACATGGCAGGGCTGGGAACCCAAAGACTGGCAGAAAAACACCCCGAGTGATGACAGCACGGGATCCCTGGACAGGTAGGTGTCCTTTTATTAAAAGTCAGCAGCTACAGTATTTGTAGCTGTTGATTTTTTTTTTTTTTTTGTAGCTGACCGAAGATGCCCCCGGAAGAATTTACCCCCTTCCTGACCAGAGCACTTTTTTGCAATTCAGCACTTCTTCGCTTTAACTGACAATTGCGCGGTCGTGCGACGTTGCACCCAAACAAAATTGACGTCCTTTTTTTCCCCACAAATAGAGCTTTCTTTTGGTGGTATTTGATCACCTCTGCGGTTTTTATTTTTTGCGCTATAAACAAAAAAAGCACGTCAATTTAAAAAAAAAAAAAGCAATATTTTTTACTTTTTGCTATAATAAATATCCCCAAAAATTATATAAAAAACAAATTTCTTCCTCAGTTTAGGCCGATATGTATTCTTCTACATATTTTTGATTAAAAAAAATCGCAATAAGCGTAAATTGATTGGTTTGCACAAAAGTTATAGCGTCTACAAAATAGGGGATAGATTTATGGCATTTTTATTATTAATTATTTTTTTTTAGTAGTAGTAATGGCGGCGATCTGCGATTTTTATTGTGACTGCGACATTATGGCGGGCACATCGGACACTTTTGACACTATTTTGGGACCATTGTCATTTATACAGCGATCAGTGCTGTAAAAATGCACCGATTACTGTAAAAATTTCACCGGCAGGGAAGGGGTTAACACTAGGGGCGATCAAGGGGTTAATTGTGTTCCCTAGTGTGTGTTTCTAACTGTAGGGGGAGGGGACTGACTTAGAGGAAGTGACGGATCGTGATTCTTAGCTATTAGGAACACACAATCTGTCACTCCTCACAGAACAGAACAGGGATTTGTGTGTTTACACACACACATACACGTCCCTGTTCTGCCTCTCGTGCCCGCGATCACTCGTGGCCGGGGGTCATCGCGACTGTCGGCCGCTAGCATCGGTAACCCCCCCCCCCCCCGAGTGCAGCAGGCGCGGAGGCGCGCACGCGCCTGCTATCCTGCTTAGAGGAGCGTATAGCTACGACGGCTCGCGGGATTATGCAGCGATCAGTACTATAAAAATGCACTGATTACTGTATAAATGACACTGGCAGGGAAGGGGTTAAACACTAGGGGGCGATAAAGAGGTTAAGTGTGTCCTAGGGAGTGATTCTAACTGTGGGGGGGATGGGCTACTACTCACATGACAGCGACAGCGATCACTGCTCCCGATGACAGGGAGCAGTAGATCTCTGTCATGTCACAGGGCAGAACAGGGAATTACCTTGTTTACATAGGCATCTCCCCGTTCTGCTGCTCCGTGACACGATCGCGGGACTCCGGCGGACATTGAGTCCGCAGGACCCGCGGGTGCACGGTCACGGAGTATGCGGCGGGTGGGCACGCGCGCCCACAATGCCGCTTCTTAAAGGGGACGTACCGGTACGCCCATTTCCGCAGCCGCGCCATTGTGCCGACGTATATCGTCGTGCGCTGGTCGGCAAGCGGTTGAGAAGGACTGAAACCGTTGGATCAGCATTACAGACAAGGAGGAAGTGCCACATCAGTACTACCAATAATACTGTTCCTTTTTAAATGTATTGTCTTCCCATCATCATCATTATTATTATTCGGGAAGCTGAAGCCGATGTAACTAATTGGTACAATTCTCATCCCAGACGTCAGGAGACTTTTAAAGCAATTTGCCCATAAATCGTCCCTCCTGGAAACAAATAGGATGATAACATGAGAGCGCGGCACAAAGTGTCAGGGAAATAAATGTTTGTAATGTATTCTGAACTGAACACGACAATTCTAATATGTTCCCAGCAATCTAGCTTTACTCTGATTCTGCCGCTTGTATTTTATGAAACTTGAGTTGACTATACAGTATAGTGTTTTTTATTTTTAGATAAACATGTTAAAAAGTTAAAATAGTCAAATAGTGTTATCAATACGTCTCAGGCCTCTTGCACACTGCAGCTTGAAAAAGCAGAGAACGGCTTATTTTTTTTTTTTCACTGAGCTAAAATAATTAATTGTAATGTGCCTATTTACACAGGCGCGTAAATGCTTTACACGCCTGTGTGCATAGGCACATTACAATTAATGGGCTGTAATTTAGCTCAGTAAAAAAAATAAGCTGTACTGAGCTTTTTCAAGCTGCAAGAGGCCTGTTTTAAAACTCAACTCTGAGATACACTATATTGTCAAAAGTATTGGGACACCTGCCTTTACACGCACATAAACTTTAATAGCATCCCAGTCTAATGCCCCGTACACACGGTCGGACATTGATCGGATGTTCCGACAACAAAATCCTAGGATTTTTTCAGACGGATGTTGGCTCAAACTTGTCCTGCATACACACGGTCACACAAAGTTGTCGGAAAATCCGATCATTCTGAACGCGGTGACGTAAAACACGTACGTCGGGACTATAAACGGGGGAGTGGCCAATAGCTTTCATCTCTTTATTTATTCTGAGCATGCGGGGCACTTTGTGCGTCGGATTTGTGTACACGCGATCGGAAATTCCGACAACGGATTTTGTTGTCGGTTAAATTTTATAGCCTGCTCTCAAACTTCGTGTGTCAGAAAATCCGATGGAAAATGTGTGATGGAGCCCACACACGGTCGGAATTTCCGACAACAAGGTCCTATCACACATTTTCCATCAGAAAATCCGATCGTGTGTACGGGGCATTAGTCCGCAGGGTTCAATATTGAGTTGGCCCACCCTTTGCAGGTATAACAGCTTCAACCCTTCTGGGAAGGCCGTCCACAAGGTTTAGGAGTGTGTCTATGGGAATGTTTGACCAATCTTCTAGAAGCACATTCATGAGGTCAGGCACTGATGTTGGAGAAGGCCTGGCTCACAGTCTCTGCTCTAATTCATTCCAAAGGCATTCTATCGGGTTGAGATCAGGACTCTGTGCAGGCCAGTCAAGTTCCTCCACCCCAAACTCGCTCATCCATGTCTTTATGGATCTTGCTTTGTGCACTGGTGTGCAATCATGTTGTTGTTCAACAGGGAGGGGCCATCCAGAAAAACTGTTCCCACAAAGTTGAGAGCATGAAATTGTCCAAAATGTCTTGGTATGCCGACGCCCAAAGAGTTCCCTTCACTGGAACTAAGGAGCCAAGCCCAACCCCTGAAAAACAACCCCACAAAATAATCCCCCCTCCACCAAATGATTTGGACCAGTGCACAAAGCAAGGTCCATAAAGACATGGATGAGCGAGTTTGGGGTGGAGGGACTTGACTGGCTTGCACAGAGTCCTGACCTCAACCCGATAGAATGCCTTTGGGATGAATTAGAGCGGAGACAGCGAGCCAGGCTTTCTCGTCCACATCAGTGCCTGACCTCACAAATGTGCTTTTGGAAGAATGGTCAAACATTCCCATAGACACACTCCTAAACCCTGTGGACAGCCTTCCCAGAAGAGTTGAAGCTGTTATAGCTGCAAAGGGTGGGCCAACTCAATATTGAACCTTACGGACCAAGACTGGGATGCCATTAAAGTCCATGTGCAGGCGTCCCAAAACTTTTGGTAATATAGTGTCTTTTTTAATTTTCAGTTTCCCTGCGATGCTCTCTGGTACCATCCCTCGTAGTAATTACTTTCCCCCACTAGATATCCTAAGTCTTCTAAGTTAAAGTGGAAGTCCATGCAAAAACGAAAATCCCTGCATCTATCGCCACCAACATTCTAACACTAACCTATCTAGCCCTGAAAAGAAAAAGTCTATATACATACCTCTTCTACAGGCGATCCGACCCGATCTCCAGCGGCGGGAACTCTGATCCCACGCTGAGCTGTGTAGGTGGGTGCAGAGGATACATCCGTCAATGGAATCCCCATAGTAATTCTATGGGTGACGTCACTTCCCATTCATTTCACAGCCATTGTTGGACGCATACTCAGCAGAGCTTCCGCCACTGGAGATCAGGTTGGATCGCCTGCCGAAAAAGGTATGTATACTCATTTTTATCTTTTCAGGGCTAGATAGGTTAGTGTTATGCCCCGTACACACGGTCGGATTTTCCGATGGAAAATGTCCGATCGGAGCGTGTTGTCGGAAATTCCGACCGTGTGTGGGCTCCATCGGACATTTTCCATCGGATTTTCCGACACACAAAGTTTGAGCGCAGGATATAAAATTTTCCGACAACAAAATCCGTTGTCGGAAATTCCGATCGTGTGTACACAAATCCGACGGACAAAGTGCCACGCATGCTCAGAATAAATAAAGAGATGAAAGCTATTGGCCACTGCCCCGTTTATAGTCCCGACGTACGTGTTTTACGTCACCGCGTTCAGAACGATCGGATTTTCCGACAACTTTGTGTGACCGTGTGTATGCAAGACAAGTTTGAGCCAACATCCGTCTGAAAAAATCCTAGGATTTTGTTGTCGGAATGTCCGAACAAAGTCCGACCGTGTGTACGGGGCATTAGAATGTTGGTGGCTATAGATTTTAGTTTTTGCATGGACTTCCACTTTAAATGATGCCCAGAGTCATCCAATTTGGAGGACCGAGGACGTCCTGTGAGTGCAGGGCTTCAAAGACCTATCTCATGAGGGGCCCTCACCACGGATCCCTGCACTTACTTAAAATTTGTAGAGAGCAGTGATGATATTTGCAGAAGAGCACTTTATTATTGAGGCAAATAGGTATAGGACCCTGCACATTACTGCCCTGCAGAGATCTGAAAAATTACAGCTAGGGCCTGCAGGGGTTGGGGCACGGGGTGGAGATGTTGGAACCTTAGTATTGGGGGGCTTGTAGAAAGAGCCCCTAATTGGGCTTTATTATACATGTATATGGGCCATAGGCTGCTGCTTTGCATTACTGCTTTTTTTTACAATACATCTCATCTTCTCTTCCGGGCAGGAACAACCTTTGTAAGAGTAGCAACTCTGCTCTGAATTCAGGAGCAGTGTGTCAGGGCTGGGCTCAGCCCTTCCTTCTCTGAGCTGGCCGCTCAGCTGTTGGCTAATTGCCAGCTCCCATCTCTCTCCACAGTTACTCACCTGTTGATGATATCCTGCTCATCAGTCCTGCCTGCTTAAGCCGTCCAGTCCAGAGGAGCTCTGCCTTCGCCTTGGTCAGAGGTAAATAGAAAACACCGCGCTAACCAGTGAAATAAATAAAAAGCTGCTGCATACAGTTTGACAAAAACAACAAAATAGGCATATGGAAAAATGCAGCGCATATACAAAGGAACATAGGTCTTTAAAATGGTGAAACAGTAAAGAAATCACTAATTAACCACAGGTGCCTTGAAACACAAACGTCCATAGATGGATGTGAATGTCCAACCGCACAGGAGGTGTAAGTACTCCAAGGGGTGGTGATGGTCTGATGGTTGTCAGAAAACACCAGGCATCTTACAGCGACTTCCCAACCGAGAAACTGGGTCCCAATGGGTCATTCAGAGAAAGTGCAAAAAAGCCTCTTACCAGATCCTGTGGATTCCCATGTCAGCGACAGGGAATCGCATGTGCAGTTTGTCACAAATGACGTGGAATGGGTACATACACCACTCTCTTTGTTGCCCATTTGTTTTTATCCACCGTGATCACGCTTTTATTTGTGTATGGTCGTTTTTGTCAATAAAAACACCCTTTTTTATCTGCACCATGTGGAGGCACATTCTTTTTGTTTCCACATTTACCGCATGAGATCCAGTCCCTCCAACTGCTCCTTTCGGGGGACCGTTTGTGAAACTTCTGATGCACGCTGGGACGGTTCGGTGTGAGGACGGTTCGTTGTGAGGACCCATCCGGTTGCCGGCCGAGATCCACACAGACCACAATCCAAGGGATTGACGATTCCTGAGCTCCCATTCCACGTCATTTGTGACAAACTGCGCATGCGATTCCCTGTCGCTGACATGGGAATCCACAGGATCTGGTAAGAGGCTTTTTTGCACTTTCTCTGAATGACCCATTGGGACCCAGTTTCTCGGTTGGGAAGTCGCTGTATGATGCCAGGTGTTTTCTGACAACCATCAGACCATCACCACCCCTTGGAGTACTTACACCTCCTGTGCGGTTGGACATTCACATCCATCTATGGACGTTTGTGTTTCAAGGCACCTGTGGTTAATTAGTGATTTCTTTACTGTTTCACCATTTTAAATACCTATGTTCCTTCGCCTTGGTCAACATCACAGAAACTATCTCCTGCGATCCTGTTCAAGACTTGCTTTGCTGACATCCCTTCCGGCTCCAGATCCTGCTTGCTGTTCCACTTCATTGATCCCTGACTTCTGGCTTAGCTGACTATCCGTTCCAGTTACTGAACTTTGGCTATGTTTTGACTACGCTTGTTCTTTTTTACTTTTATTATTAAACAAGTGTGATTTAACTGTACTTCTGTCTCGGCCTGATTTCATGGTTTCAAACACAGTGCAGCATTGTTGCCATCCCGTTACAGGAAGCTGCATTAGGCATGTAATGGATGGCAGCGCACTAATGTAAAGAAACTCCAAGGAGAGTCATTGTAAGTAATCCACAAGTTAAAAACATTACATCACCTAACAACCAGGGAGATTGTTGACATGTTTCGCACTAAGGAGCGCTTACTCATAACTCTCATAACACTCTCTACCAACCGATGACATCATCGGTTGCTAAGGGCAGGTCGGGCAGCTTGCACAGCTTTCAGTTTTGCCGGCAAAAGAACAGAGGACAAAATAGGTGGAGAGAGCTGGGAGGATGCCGGATGTGATCTCTCCTGCTCCTCTGTACACAGAAGTTAACAGTGGAAGTCTATAATTATCGAACAGTACCAGTCTGTGTATAATTTAGCTGTGGCAAGGGCAAAGAGAGGGGGGGCTTTAAGAGGGCACGTTGCCGGTGTTTCCGCCGGTACCCCCTGAGAAACGATCCAACGGTGCGGCCGGCTGCTCCCATAGGCATAGTTACATAGGGGTTTATTTACTAAAGTCAGAGAGCGCAAAATTACTTCTGCAGAGAAACCAATTACCGTAGCTTCCAGGTTTTATTGCCAAAGCTTAATTGAACAAGCTGAGCTTAGAAGCTGATTGGTTTCTCTGCAGAAGTGTGACTCATTTTGCACTCTCTAGCTTTAGTAAATAAACCCCATAGCTACATAAATGAAATAAGGGATTTGGGAGCCAGGGCTCACCAAGGAAAAGGAGGGGAGCAAGTGGACTATCTCAGTACAATGCAAAGAGGGATACAATTATGTAGACAATCATATAACATTTAGAAAAAGTTTATTGATACATAATACATGACAGAGAGAGTCAGTAGTAAATTAGAAACATAGGTGACTTGGTCATGGACAGTGTTTCAACTAGTTTCGCAGACTGGGCCACTTCATCAGGAAAAACATCTGCAGATTAATGACAATATAGTCAATCATATACAAAAAAAAATATATACAGCATACAGTTCAGTAAAATGTATATTGTACAAGGGGGGAGAAAAAGACATGTAAGGCTGCTTACCCAAGTCCTGGTGTGTGCGCAGCACAAGTCGTCACCAGTGAGGTCTCCCGCGGCGACTGGGGGAGATTGAACAAGTCAAGGGGCTGGAGTCTGGGTGAAATAAAGTGTATAAGGTAGATGAACCAAAAACTAGGTAACACATGGAGGGGAAGCACAGGAATGGAGGTGGGATGGTGATTGAGTGAGTAAGTGAAATTTGGTAATAGGGAATAGTGGAAGGAAAAAGATTGGTGGTTCAAATTGTGAAAAATTTTTGAAATACAACCCCAGCACTGAATTCATGTGAAAAGAAAGAAAAGCATGTGCACCACTGTGAGAAATGGAGGGGAATTGGTGATAAGGAACTGTTCCCGGTGCCCCTGGATTCTCACAGGTACCACCTTCACACTCCCTAATGGAGAAATCTTTACTCTTTTCCTTTGACAACCTTCCACTATTCCGTATCACTCAATTTCACTTACTCACTCAATCACCATCCCACCTCCATTCCTGTGCTTCCCCTCCAAGTGTTACCTAGCTTTTGGTTCATCTACCTTATGCACTTTATTTCACCCAGACTCCAGCCCCTTGACTTGTTTAATCTCCCTGACGCCTTGTGCCGTGCACACACCAGGACTTGGGTAAGCAGCCTTACATCTCTTTTTCTCCCCCCTTGTACAATATACATTTTACTGAACTGTATATATACATCATTTGTCTTGTGTATGTATATTGTATATGATTGACTAAATTGTGTCGGTTAAATTGCAGATGTTTTTCCTGATGAAGCGGCCCAATCTGCGAAACTAGTTGAAACACTGTCCATGACCAAGTCACCTATGTTTCTAATTTACTACTGACTCTCTTTGTCATGTATTATGTATCAATAAACTTTTTCTAAATTTTATATGATTGTCTACATACTCAATTGTATCTCTCTTTGCATTGTACCAGGATAGTCCACTTGCTCCCCTCCTTTTCCTTGGTGTGCCCTGGCTGGGGACCAGGCTCCCAAATCCCTTAATTCATTAAGCCTTGGATGATGGTACAACCCTTGTTTTAACACACAGACCTATTGACATTTCTCTGAGAGGCCACCCACATATTTCCAATAGCTACATAGTTACTGGCTGAAAAAAGACACAAGTCCATTTAGTTCAACCAATAAAAGAGTAGATACTCTTTGATCAACTCTATGGCCTTGGAGGACCGGAGCAACATCATGACATCACTTCGGGTCCAGGCTTGGAAGTAAATAATTTTTTTTTTTTAAAGCAAAAGTTAAAAAAAAAATTAAAAGAAGATATTTGGGGTCTTATTAACTCCAGATCTCCCCATAAAGAGGGCCTGTCATCCTTATTTCTATTACAAGTGATGTTTGCATTTCTTGCAATAGGAATGAAAGTGATTACAAAATAAATAAAGGGACAGTGTAAAAATAAAAAATAAAATAAATAAGGGAAAAAAAAACGAACGCATACTTAAAGTGGGGTTCCACCCAAAAAAAAAATACATGAAAAATCCTAAAAAAAATACAAAAAAACATTTGGATATATATATTTTTTTTTACTTACCTCTAAATGCCTGTTGCTAGGTGGTCCCTCGTAGTCTGCCTCTTCCAGTGCCTGGGCTGGTGACATCACTTCCCCCTCGGCACAGGAAGGGCTCGGCTCTGCTCCCTCCCTCCTGTCAATCATCTGGGACCCATTACAGGTCCCAGGTGACTGAGCGAAACGAAAATAAATAAATTCCGAAACAAAATTAGTAACATAATGAATATATCCAAAACAAAACTAATTTTTTTGCGGTCCGCACATGTCTATTGAATACTGCACCTCTGCTTGTAAATCATAGCAGGATCCCAATAGAAGGATCCCCAATGATTTCCCTTTTCATTGCTGACCCAAACAGGTTGCAAATATCCATCCAGTAAAGGAAAAGGTTGCATAAGCCAGTTTTGAGTACAAAATCGAGTCATCGGTTTAGGGAGTTATTGTCTGTTATTTTTTAAACTTTTGGTTGCAAAAATAATACAGCCATTTGTAAATGAGCTTTTACTCACTTTTTTTTTTCATTTACTTTTAATCTAATAGATTTTACTGTGTGTTTTTTTTAAAATTCATGAAAGTGTCCCTTTTCCCAAAAATGTGCGTTTAAAACACCGCTGGACAAATACCGTGTGATAAAAAATATTGCAACAATCGCTATTTTATTCTCTAGATTCTCTGCTAAAAAAATATATATAATGTTTGGGGGCTCTAAGTAATTTTCTAGCAAAAAATACGGATTTTAACTTGTAAACACCAAATGTCAAAAATAGGCTTAGTCATGAAAGGGTTATTTTCTATTCTATTTTATTCTTTTTGGAAATTGGAAAACTATTCGAATTCGAAAACTTTTAAAAAAGGAAAACTTTTCAAAATGAAAAACTTTTCCAATTCAAAAACTATTCGAAAACTTTTCGAATTCGAAAACTATTCAAAATTGCTTCGAAAACTTTTCGAATCGTTTAAAAAACGAATAAACTAAACAAATCCCGAAACGATCCCGAAAGTTGTCAATAGACATGTGCGTTTCGTTTTGTTCCGAATTAATATTCGGACTAATTTTCGGTATTCAGAAATTCAGATATATCCAAATTTCTGAATTAGAATAGCACCGGATTTAAACGAATCCGAAATAACGACATTCAAATTTGAATAGTTTTCAAATAGTTTTCCGATTTCCAAAGAGAAATAAATAGAATAGAAAATAAAGGAATAGAATAAAAAAAAATATTTCTATTCCTTTATTTTCTATTCTATTTTATTCTTTTTGAAAATTGGAAAAACTATTAGAATTCGAAAACTTGTCAAATTCGAAAACTTTTCAAATTCAAAAACGATTTGAAAACTTTTCGAATTCAAAAACTATTCAAAATCAATTTGAAAACAAATAAACTAAACGAATTCCGAAAACGAATTAAACGAATTTCATGAATTTAACTAAACAAATTTATGTAAATAACGAAACTAAACAAATTTTTTCGTTCTGCACATGTCTAGTGCTCGATGACTTCCTTCTTCTGCTGCATTGCTGCTTGGGATCCAGCGCCACCTACAGTGGGGAGTACAGACTGCACCTGCCTACAACCAGATGGGAGGTCACTTAGCCACAGCTCAAGAAACCTCTGGCCACCCCTGGAGGAACCCAAGGGATCCACGGAACCCTAGTTGAGAACGGCTGATCGAGATCCATATATTTTCTATTTCTTCATTTGTTCTTATTCTTATTCCATTGTTCTCAGATTTTCTTCGTCACCTTACGTCCCCGTAGTTGAAGCGTTTTCTCATTGTTTGCATTAAATATGCCCCCCCCCCCGGAATTTGCAAATAACAGCAGAATGTTTCCCTGCCGGTGATCTGATATTACATGTGTGACTGAGGACAAATACAAATGACATTTCCTTTTTAGCAAATAAAATAACGCAAATTTAACATGTCAGAGGCCAGAGACTTGTTGGGAATCATTGAATGACACAGACGGGGCAGACTACGCCCCGAGGGCGATGAGCAATCTGAATTTTCCTAGCTAAACTATATAAATATTTATAAATTTACACCGTGTAGTAATAGCTGAATATATGCTAATAATCGGGAGAGTTCTAAATGAATGCAGCAGGGATCTCATAGTGTAAGCGAGTGAGTTAAATATACAAACAATATATAAGAAAGAATAATATTCAGCAAACATCGCCATGCAAATTAACCCAAATAA
Source organism: Lithobates septentrionalis (assembly GCA_037952835.1). Classification (NCBI taxonomy): domain Eukaryota; kingdom Metazoa; phylum Chordata; class Amphibia; order Anura; family Ranidae; genus Lithobates; species Lithobates septentrionalis. The sequence continues at coordinate 159,430 of JBBDGP010002944.1, read as the reverse complement.
ACAGCCGTCTCTGAGTCTAATAAAATGCCATCTCTCCAGCCTAAAGTGATTGTAAAGGATCATTTTTTATTTTTTTTTAAATAACAAACATGTTAAACTTACCTCCACTGTGCAGCTCGTTTTGCACAGAGTGGCCCTGAACATCCTCTTCTGGGGTCCCCCGGCGGCTCTCGCGGCTCCTCCCCACATCAGATAACCCCCTAGGAGAAGCACTCTCCCGGGGAGGGGGGTTACCTTGCGGGCGCGCCCCCGATTCCAGCATCCATGGACACGAATGCCGGATTTGGGGCAACTGGGTATGCGGTACAGTCAGTTGCTATGGACAACAGGACTTGATTTGGGAACACAGTCACAAGTAGGCAGAGCACATAAGTCCGTCTTCCCGGTTTTAAACCCCACAGTGGTTCTGGTAGCAAAGCACAGTCCTCTGGCTCGATGAACTCCGGTTGCTAGGAGCAGGCTACCGTGGGCAAATTCCCGGATGAGCCCCCAAATGTAGCAGACCTCCTTAAGGGCCGCAGATGAATTGGGATCCCCCCACCCTGCACAGCCAGGCACACCCAATTTTCACAGGCACTCCAGAGTCAGAAAACAGTCCGTGGCTTTGATTTTGTTATTTATTGAGGGATAATATCTTGGATAGGGATGGGAGATTATGGGATGCCCACTTGACTTCAGCAACAAACTTCAGGGACAACTCTTCCTATATACAGTCTCTATATACAGCTCTAAACAAGGCCTGGGGAATGCCCAGGAAAAAATTCCAAGCCTACTTACCACCAGCTCGCAGACAACCAAATTAACCTGTCTAACAGTATGCGTTAAAAACAGGGGTTTAGTCCGCACGCATTTGCAAACGCATGCGTAAGCCACAGAGCCTCGTCACGGCACCCTGATATCTGTGGTCCTAACACTAAAATATGAGTGTCCCCACAGTGGAGGCACATGCATTCTGAAGGATAAATGAGAGCAGCTGGACTGAAGGGCAGCCCATCACTTCTTAAAGGTACAGGGCACACCAGACACCCAGCAAATAGCACAATGGCTGCAAAGGTGCTGGTGCGTTGCTGAACAATACACACACCAAGGTGATCTCAAAAAACTTGCCACCACCCTCATTTATAGCTGGCTATCGGCATTGGAGACAGATATAAACAAGGCCTGGGGAATGCCCAGGAAAAAATTCCAAGCCTACTTACCACTACTTACCTACAGCTCCACTTCTTCCTCCAGCATTAACTTGCTTACATAACCCAGCTGAAGCACTGTGAAGATCTGACAGGCTCTGCAGCAAACCCCTCTGCCACCACCTGTCTCAGCAGTCATCAGCAGAGAGGAGGACAGAACACCTCTGTCAGATCCTGCACTTTTCCACACAGCTGCAGAGAGGCTCGTCTCTGCCCCCGTCTCAGCAGTCAGTAGCAGATAGAAGCTCAGAGCTTCTCCTACAGATCCTGTGCATCTTTGTGCTGCTGACTCCAGCTCTCCTCTGGTCCTCCTCCAGACCCTGCATTTTCTGCTTCCCAGCTCCACCCCAGCTTCTTCCCAGCAGCAGCACAAGGTAAGGGTGCACTGTAATGTAGGGGAGGGTTGGGGGACTTTTGACTTCTGATGTGGGGTGCTCTGGACATCTGCCAATAATTATTATGAGAATACAATTCTAGTCCAGTTGAACAGGAGGATCGCACACCACTGGTATCACCCACAGGAAACTTTATTGGAGACTGCACAGGCGGAACACCATGGCAGAACCATGTCCTGTCTGAGCAGTCTCCAATAAAGTTTCCTGTGGACGATACCAGCGGTGTGCAACCCTCATTTTCAGAATTGCATCATCCGCTACAGGAGTGTGGGTGGGATCTGTGCCAGTCTGCACCTGCCCTTCACTGATTAAAGAGGAAGTAAACTTCCCCTGCTTACATTTACCTATAGGTAAGCCTATAATAAGGCTTACCTATAGGTAGGGAAAATATCTCCTGTACAGTTTAGGAGAAATTTACATTGCATGCAGCCAGTGGCATCACTGGTGCATGCGCTCTGAATGAATGGCCCACGGGTGGCGTTCCTTCCAAACCCGTGCCGTGAACGGTGGAACCCGTGCGCATGCGCAGGAGTTACGTCAACGCCTCTCCGGCCAATCAGGGCGCCGGAGCCCACAAATCCGGAAGAAACTCCGGGTAAAATGCCAGCCGTCTCAGCGGTGTGCGGGGACCTCTGCAACAGCTTCGTTCTAAGGTAAGTATTTCATAATGAGCTAGTATGTGATGCATACCAGCTCATCATGCCTTTGTCTTGCAGGGTTTATTTCTTTATTTTTTTTGAGGTTTACAACATCTTTAAGTCTTGAGCAGTGGTGGCTGGTGGTAAAGTACCCACAGCCAACCCCCACCACCATTGGGAAACGGGTCTTTCTGATTTGGGGGGGAGGAGATTCAATGTGAAAATAGCGACTTTTCATTCGCTATTGATACACAACAGGGTGGGCTCAGGGCGCAGAGCCCACCCTTTTTTGAAGCCTATTGGAGCCTCTCGCTCTAATCACGTGCTTCAAAAAAACACTCCCCCCCCCCATTGGAATCTACAGTATGCATCCACCACCCCAAATGTAGATTAGAGGGCTGGATGCATGGATAGGGGGACGGCGCCCCGGTGCCCCTAATGGACTGGCTGCCCCTGGTTAAGATATTACTAAAACCAGTAATAATCAAATGCAGAGCCAATTATTTACTATGATAACGAGTAGATACATTTATATAGTCTTACAGATACAACCAATCCTTTGATGGCAACCATAATGTTGATGCAGCCCACAATGAAATTGAGTTTGACACCCCTGCCATAGATGAAGGTGAAAGACCTTAGTAAAGTGAGGCCCAATTTGTTTTTTAAGGGTTAAAAGAATGATTTCTGATCTGCACAGGCAATCAGATTCTTCCTGGATCAATATTCCAATATTTCTTATCCATAATAACAGCCTTGTCAATTTTAGAAAGGCATCCGGCTTTATATCTGGAAAGGTTTTTATTCATCCAGGTCATGGTATGTCTAGTAATAACTGGTCACATTCAAATGGACTTGTTCTGTAATGCTGAAGACATTTCGTAGATCATCCAAGCCACTTCTTCAGCTCTAATGAGTGTCAAGAAGATACCCCATCAAGTATATCCACACAAACACCTTGATAGGATAACCAAGGAAAGGCAGATGTTAATGTCCTAGAACAAGATAAGAGATGCGAAATTTGTTGAACCCACCAGTAACAAACTTCATAGGTGTTCATCCTCCAATTCACATGGCTGAAGGTGTGAATTGTTGTCAAAATGTCGTTATCGAAATGTTAATATAGCAGTATCAGTGGAAAGCAGAAGGTGTTGAATGTTGAAGGTTCCCCACCCCTGCACAATGATGGTTGTTCCAGGTTGATGTAGATGGCCTCCTTCACACCTCTTGCACCAGGCTTAAGTTTGAAGCATTCCGCCCAGCTGGCTAGAACCAAACTGTAGAAGAATCCATTAGAAAATGGAGCTTAAGTGGACTTTCTTGGCACCTCATGAAACAATACAACAATTTATAAAGTAAAATACCATTTTATTACAAAATCTGTAGAAGACTATTCCGCTTTTACTGTAAATAGCCCTTTCAGTATACAGAGATGAATCCTCATTTTCTTTAGCCACAAAAGTGTGCCCCATTTTTTTGCTGACCTTAACTAGGTATTTTAAGTTAACATTAGATTCTCTGAAGATATAAAGTCACTCCTTGGAAGTTGTTTTACCCTAAACAAGAAGTTCTCTTGTCCCTTTGGCAAATAGGGACAAGCTAGGTGAATGAATACATGGACAAAGGGGAATTGGCCATAACACTTCAAACTTTATTCACAACTTTCACAATGGCAAACAAACATGACTATGGTAAGACAGATGCAAGCTGGCCTTAATACATGTGCACCTACCTACTATTATATATACCATCTCAAATAACCAGACAACACCCTTTTCCTGGCCATTTTATTAACAATTAACCATAAACATATTATTTACAAACAATACTTTCCCAGATCAATCGTAACCATGTTGTAGATCTTTGAAGGACCTGAAAAGACCCCAAATTTACATAGTATCAGCGTGACCACACAAGGCCCCCAGTCGCAAGACGCCGACATGAGGACAATACCAACTCTCCACCTTCCAATGCTGATACTCATATTCAAAATGCCCAGTTAAACCTTGGTTTAACTGGCATCTTACTGATGATCCCATACCATAGATGGTTCCCCACTATGCCATATTGGTCTTAATTTAGAAGGCCTCCAAAGATCCCAACCGCTTTCACTTAAAACAATCACTGCCAGACGTAAGGTCTTAAAACAAAACAGAAACAGGGCGGGAGGGTGGGAGCTGTTCCTTCGTCCGGTGACCTCCGACTGACCACCGGCCCCTCCCTAACTAAACTTCAGACTATTTTGGCCACCCCCACTACACTGACCAACTAAAACCCCCAGGTTAACCCTTAGGTGGCAAGCTCACCCTGCTACCCTGTCATGCCAGCCCTGCGCCTATTCCTGCGTCTTTGCTACGGGCTTCTCTGCACAGGGAATACAACGGCACTAATATCTAATTAACTCAACAAAAACATTTGAAAGTGTACAATTCCTTTAATTCTATTATTTGTTATTGGTGTTATTCAGATTTGAAAATGGTTCAGTTTCTTTTGAATGATTCTTGATTTTTCCTTTATTTTGTGCTATTGCTTCCAGGCTGTGCATGTACCATATGTGACAGAGATGTTTGTATATACCTAAATGGATAGGTTGTACGTTCATGGGACATTTACTTCTCCTTGACCCCTGGGCCAAAAATCTGTTAACCTTCCCCTGTTACCAATTATCAAAATTCCTCAAAATAGCAATTATATGAGAGAAAATGAAATATGACTGGAAGACAATAAATTATGGGATATGATTGGGGATTATACATATGGTGATCACTGGCAGTATTAATGGGTCATTGGATGCAGATGTGTTTCCTTGGCTCCTGGTCCTATTAAGCAACAGCTGACTTTCACGTTTACATTTCACTCCAATTAAATGGAATAAAATATTCAAGCATCAGGCTGGAAATATTATGCAATAGTAGTATGTAAGGCAACCATGCTGTATACATAAATAGAGTAAAGATGTAGTTATTGGCCTCTCATTGTGTGACTCGTAGACATATTGCATTGGAGACTGGAGAAAATTAAAAGTTTTTTTTATTCGATAAACATGTAGCAAAGGGTGGTTTTGTGTACAGCGATTAAATTGAACGGCAGTGTCCTGCCTGGAAGCCTCCTGGCAGGAGAAGTTACCTGCGACAAAAGCGATAGCAGTTCTAGACTCTGCAAGTCGGTGAGACTGAAATTTCTTTCCGTTGTTTTTGCTGCTGTGAAGCTGTTTACGTTAAATAAACATTCTTTTGATTGTCCTGCGATCTAGCTGGCTCCCCGAACTTGAGAATATATATATATATATATATATATATATATATATATATATATATATAGTATCTCACAAAAGTGAGTACACCCCTCACGAAGAAATGACACTTTGCTACAATGAAAAGTAGTGAGTGTACAGCTTGTATAACAGTGTAAATTTGCTGTCCCCTCAAAATAACTCAACACACAGCCATTAATGTCTAAACCGCTGGCAACAAAAGTGAGTACACCCCTAAGTGAAAATGTTCAAATTGGGCCCAATTAGCCATTTTCCCTCCCCGGTGTCATGTGACTCGTTAGTGTTACAAGATCTCAGGTGTGAATGGGGAGCAGGTGTGTTAAATTCGGTGTTATCGCTCTCACTCTCTCATACTGGTCACTAGAAGTTCAGCATGGCACCTCATGGCAAAGAACTCTCTGAGGATCTGAAAAAAAGAATTGTTGCTCTACAATACATAAAGATGGCCTAGGCTATAAGAAGATTGCCAAGACCCTGAAACTGAGCTGCAGTACTGTGGTCAAGACCATACAGCGGTTTAACAGGACTGGATCCGAGGTCAGTTCTTTATGAAGAACATTTTTCAATTTTACTGGTCCTAGTTTGGCTTACAGCAGGCATGTCACACTGGGATTGTTATTGACCCAGTTGTTCTCCAGTTGGTAATGACTGGAATTTACATAATTTTGCTGGCCTCTTCCTCTGCAGTCAAAGTTACAATATGTACTAGAGAATGACAAAGGTGGTATGCTTTTTCTTCCTGAAATTAGGTAGGTGTGGACCTTCGTAGACATAATGTGGACCCTTAAAGATTTATTCCACTGAATTTGATCCACTGATAGATTTGAGTTTGAGATGCCTGGCTTAGAGTATTGTGATGATTTGTATTTTTTTTTTTTTTACCTGAGATGAGTGTACCGTATTTTGGCATAAATTAAACACAAATAACTAAACCTATATTTCCCATAGTTAATTATAACTAGGGTTGAGCAAATTGAATAGTTTTTTCCCCCAAAATATTGAACAAAATTAGGAAAGTTTGGCAAAACTTTTCTGTTCTAGCAAAATTTGTTGACGTCAATGTAGAAGTCAAAATTAGGGCATTTCGAGTATTGGTGGTTTTAGAGATTTAACCACATGCCGCATGCCAAATTTAAGTGGGCGGAATGGTATGGGCAGACAAAAGGGCGTACCCGTACGTTCCTTTAAAATTCCTGCCTAGCGAGCGTGCCTGCGGGTGTCGCGGGTCCGGCAAACTCGGTGTTCGCCGGTGGCCCGCAAATGCGGTGAGGAGAGGCAGAACGGGGAGATGTAAACAAGGCATTTCCTGTTCTGCCCAGCAACATGACAAGGATCTACTGCTCCCTGTCATCGGGAGCAGTGATCTCTGTCATGTTGTAGTGAGCCCATCCCCCCTACAGTTAGAACACATCCAGGGAACACACCTAACCCCTTGATCGCCCACTATTGTTTAACCCTTTCCCTGCTGATGACATTTATACAGTAATCAGTGGCTATTTTTAGCTCTGATCGCTGTATAAATGTCAATGGTTCCAAAATAGTGTCAAAAGTGTCCGATCTGTCCGCGGCAATGTCGCAGTCATGATAAAAATATCACAGATCGCCGCCATTACTAGTAAAAAAAAAATTATAATAAAAATGCCATAAAACTATCTCCTATTTTGTAGACGCTATTACTTTTGCACAAATCAATCAATATACGGTACGCTGATTGCGATTTTTATTACGAAAAATATGTAGAAGAATACATATCGGCCTAAACTGTGGAAGAAATTAGTTTTTTTATATATTTTTGGGGGATATTAATTATAGCAAAAAGTAAAAAATATTGCTTTTTTTCAAAATTGTTTGCTCTTTTTTTGTTTATAGCGCAAAAAATAAAAACCGCAGAGGTGATCAAATACCACCAAAAGAAAGCTCTATTTGTGGGAAAAAGAGGACATCAATTTTGTTTGGATACAACTTTGCACGACCGCGCAATTGTCAGCTAAAGCGACGCAAAATCGCAAAAAAAAGCTCTGGCCTGGAAGGGGGTAAATCCTTCCGGGGCTGAAGTGGTTAAATAACTCCTGACGGTTAAAGATCCTTTACACTGGCCTCAACACTAGTAAATTTTCGTAGGAACATTTGATTTTGGAACTAACAAAAACCACATACTGTACACTGTTAGAAATTAATTTGTTCAGGAAAAAAATTCCACTCTGCCCCTTCAAACTTTCTTGTCACAGCAGTCAAAAACAAACATTGATTTGACCCCACTAACCATTAGAAAAGCAAACCAACATTCTGAAAATGAAATATTTCAAAAGAAATTCTACTAATGTAGGACCAGCTTTAGACTATTCTTACATTACAAGATTTTTGAATGAACACTCATACAAAAATTTGTATGAAAATGTTCAGTACATTTGATGACTCGAGGAACGTTGTATGAAAGTCTTTCAAAATTGTGTTTGCTTTTTACATTTGATTATGGAGTGAATGGACTTTCCCATTTCAATGAAAACCATATACACAGGTACAAATTTGTTTTGAAAATAGAATTTCCATGCTGCTCCTTTGAATTTTCACGTCACTTTGGTTAAAAATGATTTGACCCCACTAATAATTAGAAAATTGAATGAATGTTCTTAACCTCTTCACGCCAGCCGTATGCATATATGCGGCCTCTCGGCATATGGGCCTTAACACCGAGCGGCCCGGTGTAAACCATTATAGGGCGTACACACGGTCGGACTTTGTTCGGACATTCCAACAAAAAAATCCTAGGATTTTTTCAGACGGATGTTGGCTCAAACTTGTCTTGCATACACACGGTCACACAAAGTTGTTGGAAAATCCGATCGTTCTAAACGCGGTGACGTAAAACACGTACGTCAGGACTATAACGGGGCAGTGGCCAATAGCTTTCCTCTCTTTATTTATTCTGAGCATGCGTGGCACTTTGTCCGTCGGATTTGTGTATACACGATCGGAATTTCCGACAATGGATTTTGTTGTCGGAAAATTTTATCTCCTGCTCTCCAACTTTGTGTGTCGGAAAATCCGATGGAAAATGTCCGATGGAGCCCACACACGGTCGGAATTTCCGACAACACGCTCCGATCGGACATTTTCCATCGGAAAATCTGACCATGTGTACGGGGCATTACTGTGCTGAGAGTGCGCTCCCTGCATGCTCCTTGCATGGTAGCTGGTGGGGATTGGTAAGCTCCCAATGCATACTTGCAACCGGGAGATTTCCAACCATATGACAGCTGTGATAGCCAATCACATCGGTCACATGACCCAAATGCCCGCCTCCATCTCACGGCTTTTAGAACTCTTAAAGGGCCTGGGAGGTGGTCAGCGTGAAAGAGTTAAAATAAAACATCTTGAATGAGATTCTACTAGTGTATAGCCAGCTTAAATACAGTGCGTTGAAATAGTATTCGTGCCCCTTGAAATTTTCCACATTTTGTCATGTTACAACCAAAAACATAAATGTATTTTATTGTGTTTTTTTGTGATAGACCAACACAAAGCGGCACATAATTGTGAAGTGGAAGGAAAATGATAAATGGTTTTCAAATTATTTTACAAATAAATATGTGAAAAGTGTGGTGTGCATTTGTATAGCGCCCCCCTGAGTCAATACTTTGTAGAAGCACCTTTCTCTGCAATTACAGCTGCAAGTCTTTTTAGGGATGTCTCTACCAGCTTTGCACATCTAGAGAGGGACATTTTTGCTCATTCTTCTATGCAAAATAGCTCAAGCTCTGTCAGATTGGATGGAGAGCGTCTGTGAACAGCAATTTCCAAGTCTTTTCAAAAGATTCTCAATTGGATTTAGGTCTGGACTTTGACTGGGACATTCTAACACATGAATATGCTTTGATCTAAACCATTCCATTGTAGCTCTGGCTGTATGTTTAGGGTCGTTGTCCTGCTGGAAGGTGAACCTCCGTCCCAGTGTCAAAACTTTTGCAGACTCTAACAGGTTTTCTTCTAAGATTGCCCTGTATTTGGCTCTATCCATCTTCCCATCAACTCTGACCAGCTTCCCTGTCCCTGCTGAAGAAAAGCATCCCCAACACATGATGCTGCCACCACCATGTTTCACGGTGGGGATGGTGTGTTCAGGGTGATGTGCAGTGTTAGTTTTCCACCACACATAGCGTTTTGCATTTAGACCAAAAAGTTCCATTTTGGTCTAATCTGATCAGAGCACCTTCTTTCACATGTTTGCTGTGTCCCCCACATGGCTTCTCGCAAACTGCAAAGGGACTTCTTATGTCTTTCTTCTTGCCACTCTTCCATAAAGGCCAGATTTGTGGAGAGCGCGACTAATAGTTGTCCTGTGGACAGATTCTCCCACCTGAGCTGTGGATCTCTGCAGCTCCTCCAGAGTTACCATGGGTCTCTCAGTTTAGGTGGGCAGACATGTCTTGGTAGGTTTGCATTTGTGTCATACTCTTTCCATTTTTGGATGATGGATTGAACAGAGCTCCGTGAGATGTTCAAAGCTTGGGATATTTTTTTTATAACCTAAGCCTGCTTTAAACTTCTCCACAGCTTTATCCCTGACCTGTCTGGTGTGTTCTTTGGCCTTCGTGATGCTGTTTGTTCACTAAGGGTCTCTAACAAACCGTTGAGGGCTTCACAGAACAGTTGTATTTATACGGAAATTAAATTAATTTACTAATTAGGTGACTTCTGAAGGCAATTGGTTCCACTAGCTTTTAGTTGGGGGTATCAGAGTAAAGGGGGCTGAATACAAATGCACCTCACACTTTTCAGATATTTATGTGTAAAAAATTTAGAAAACCATTTATAATTTTCTTTCCACTTCATAATTATGTGCCTCTTTGTGTTAGTCTATCACATAAAATCCAAACAAAATACATATATGTTTTTGGTTGTAACATGACAAAATGTGGAAAATTTCAAGAGGTATGAATACTTTTTCAAGGCACTGTATTTTCCTGTGCCAAAAAAATGTCCAAAAAGTACAAAGAAAACGACTAAAATACAAAGTAAATAATAATAATAAAAAAATGTAGGCAGCTTACTGTGCAAAATTGAGAGTATCCAGCTTGATGAAAATATGCTGAAATTGGTACATTTACAGCGAAATTACTCTTAATCAATTCATTTTTTAGGACGTTTATTTAGCATTTTAATCTACTATCGTGCATACAATACATAAAGCGCATGTAGCTAAGACACAGGAGAAAACCCTGGCATTAGCCTGAATATAATAAAAAAAAGGTAATTATTGTGTTACGCAATTCCGCGTCAGTTTTGTATGGTTGCTATACACAGACCCATGAGTGCTGGCACACATATGTTCATCTTCTCTGGAGCTCACGCCGCAGTGAAATATGTAACACATTATTAATATAGCAAAGTCGAGCTCCAGTTTCTAGTAACATGGTTTGTTGAAATATTCCACTTTCCCACCGTTCCCATAAACTGCTACTCCCAACCGCAGCTGCAACAACATGATAGCTTGTAAATCATACTGTCAGGCCTGGGTTATTATCTTCCTTTGCAGGAACTGCTACGTGAACATTTCTAACCTGTCCTGCTGCAAAGCAAGATATTAAGAACAAATTATTTCACTAATAATTTCATGTTCTCTTCAGCCCGATATCACTGCTCAGTCCTCACCTTCCCTAGCCTTTCCAGCCCTTCTCCCACCGATCTCTCTGTATCTTAACCCTTTCAGTGTCAGAGTCTTTTTTTTGTTCTTTTTGTAAAGACCCCAAAATAATGAGTATTTTCTGTCAAAAACCATGAATCAGACTGAGACAGAAGTACAGTTAAATAACACTTGTTTAATAATAATAAAAAAAGGTAAATAGAGTAAACGTAGTCAAAACATAGCCAGAGTTCAGGAACCGGAACGGATAGTCAGACAAGCCAAAACATCAGGGAGCCAGAGATGAGCGTAGTAGAACAGCAAGCAGGATCTGGAGCCAGAAGAAATGTCAGCCAAGCAAGTCTTTAACAGGAACACAGGAGAGCGTCTCTAGAGATATGAGCAAGGCGAAGGCAGAGATCATCTGGGATGGACGGCTTAAGTAGGCAGGACTGATGAGCAGGATATCATTAACAGGTGAGTCAATGTGGAGAAATAGGAGCTGGCAATTAGCTGACAGCTGAGAGGCCAGCTCAGAGAAGGAAGGGCTGAGCCCAGCCCTGACATTTTCTTAATGTGAAAGTAATACTGGGAGTATGCTACAGGCCCCCTAACCAAAGGGAGGAGGCGGACCTCCTATCACAATTTGGAATAGCGGCAAGGAAGGGAATGGTCATTATAATGGGGGATTTTAATTATCCAGACATAGACTAGGTGGAAGGAACCGCACATTCATCTAAGGCTCGCCAGTTCCTAAATGTCTTGCAGGACAATTTCATTGGTCAGATGGTAAATGCACCAACTAGAAACAAAGCGTTACCAGACATACTGATTACCAACAATACAGACCTGATCACGGAGGTGGAAATAAGGGGCAATTTAGGAAACAGCGATCACAGGTCAATTTGTTTCAGTATAAATCACACAAAGAGGAAACATAAGGGGAATACAAAGACACTGAATTTCAAAAGAGCCAACTTCCCTAAACTGCGATCCTTGCTAGAAGATACTAAATGGGATAAAATCTTAGGAATAAAGAACACAGAGGAAAATGGGTATGCTTTAAGAGCATATTAAATAAGGGTATTAGCCAGTGCATCTCAATGGGAAATAAATTTAAAAGAGCTAATAAAAGTCCTGGGTGGCTTAACTCCAACGTGTGAATGCATATAAAAGCAAAGGAGAAGGCCTTCATAAAACACAAGGCTGAGGGATCATTATCAGCATTCCAACTTTACAAAGAATGCAACAAGAAATATAAGGGTGCAATCAGGGTGGCTAAGATAGAACACAAAAGGCACATAGCGGAGGAGAGTAAAAAAAATCCCAAGAAATTCTTTAAGTACATAAATAGAAGAAAGGGAGGTCAGATCATATTGGTCCCATAAAGAATCATGACATTTTTAGCTCTGATCGCTGTATAAATGTCAATGGTCCCAAAAAAGTGTCAAAAGTGTCCGATCTGTCCGCCGCAATGTCGCAATCACGATAAAAATCGATGATCACTGCCATTACTAGTAAAAAAAAATTAAAAAAAATAAAAAATGCCATAAATCTATCCCCTATTTTGTAGATGTATAACTGTTGCGCAAACCAATCAATATACGCTTATTGCAATTTTTTTTTTTTTTTTACCAAAAATATTTAGAAGAATACATATCGGCTTTATTTTTTGTTAAATTTGGGATATTTATTATTGCAAAAAGTAAAAAATATTGTCTTTTTCAAAACTGACGCTTTTTTTGTTTATAGCGCAAAAAATAAAAACCGCAGAGGTGATCAAATACCACAATGAGAAAGCACTATTTGTGGGGAAAAAAGGACATCAATTTTGTTTGGGTACAAAATCGCACGACCGCGCAATTGTCTGTTAAAGCGACGCAGTGCCGTATCAGAAAAAATGGCCTGGTCAGGAAGGGGGCGAATCCTTCCGGGGCTGAAATGGTTAAAGTGGATCTAAAGGCTGAAGGCCATTCATGAAATTTGAGCTGGGCACATATATCTGCAGTGTTTTCTTATCTCTCTTCAAAGCCCTAAGGCCTGTGGCTTTCTCCTGCTACCTTCTTCTGTTATCAGCATGATAACTCCTGACAAGTTCTCCTTCAACTGTGATACAACCAGCCTGAATTTTGTGTCAGGGTTGGTGCTATAAATAGACGACAGAGAGCTGGTCTATTTACAGCACAGCTCTGAATTGTTTCTTCCTTTTCTATTAGTTTTGGATAGAGTGCATACAGATTAGATCACCTGTCAGTTTTTAATTGCTCTCTGTGTCCCTGTTAAGGAGATTCACCCTCTCTTTGTCCTGTTTACCATTATCATTGAAAGTGAACGTAAAAGAAAACCCCAAATTTTGGGTTGTCCCCAGAAAAGTAATAGTGGGGAAATCTTCCAATGGGGGACACTAGTTCTGGTGACCTGGGGGGCCCCAAGGAATTCCCCTAATTTGCAGGGATTTCCTCTCACTTCCTGTTTGGCTATGGGACAGGAAGTGAAAGGAAATATCCACAATGGGACACAGATGGCGATAAACAAATCTGACAGGGGTTATAACCCTCCCTTACTCTATCCAAAATGAAAAACAAAGTTCTGCCTATAGTTCTACTCTAATGCATTCCATGCATTAAGGTAAAAACCTTCTGAGTGCAGCCTGTGGCTGTGAAATGGCGACAAACTTGGTAACCTATATTTTCCAGATGACGCTTTAAAAACTCCTACAGTTTAGAGTTAAAGCAGAGTTCCACCCATATAAAAGTCAGCAGCTACAAAAAGCATAGCTGCTGACTTTTAATAATCGGACATTCACCTGTCCCACGGTCCAGCGATGCGGGCGAACGAGCCCCGCACGCACTGTGAATGCGTGAGCCGTGTTGGGCGCTGTGACTGCTCCATTAGCTTCTTTCCCCGACCATACTGGCTGGCACAAGTGATACCAGGACCCGGAAATTACGTTTTACACATCACTTCTGGGTCATTTGCAGGCTGGGATATCAGCAAACAGACATTTGCTGATCTCCCTTCCCTCTACTCTGTGGTACCTTCCATGCTGGTCCCGGGTCCTCTGATGGACACATGGAGCCCAGGAAACATGACAAGGGCGCGCCCTGGGGCAGACGTGGCACATACAGAGGTGTGTGGTGTGGAAACGATCCACAAGCTGCACAGCCACTGGATCTCTTCCATCTGACAGTCAGCTTGTCAGATTTACACAGAGTGTGGATGGTCAGTACAATGCTCTGGCTCCCTTATTGCTCTATGTTGAGGTATGGACCTTTGGTTAAAGAGCTGGAGGACATGTCAGTGGACGCCAAGTGTGATAACCACAGTGTTTGTGTTCCACTGATAACAAGTCCCTTTGCAGTGGTGGCAGATGGGACTTGTAGTTTAGTCATGCACAGATCTCTGTGTATGAATGGCATGGCTGTGCATGGCCCAGCAAAATTTAAAAAGTGACAGGAGAATTTATTATTATCTCCCCGTTCTCACCCCCTTACAATCTATTCCTATGTGTCATTTATTTCCTCTAATCAGTGTCAGGTCAAGGTCATCCAGTGCCCAGGTTAAAGATGCCAAACTGTGCCCTCCCCTCCTCTGTGATGTGCACACCTGATAGTCTTCTCCAGCTGTGATCATCTTCCCAGCTGCTGTTACAGCAATGTCCCTCTACTACTCCAGGTCCACCATTTGGTTTTCACATGGACCCAGAGGTGTGCAATAACGTTGTAGCACCTTCATGCTGTGTGTTCTCTGCTTCTGCTGGTCTTCTTGTACTGATTGTGAATAGTGCTGCACTGGCCACAAGCAAAGCAAACGGCAGGGCACTCATGTGATGAGGAGGGTGCAGATTACCACGTAGCCAACAGAGCAGCTGCCCCTCCAGCCCCTTCCCCTTCCTTGCCCTGGTGGGGGAAGCATTCTATCAGAGTGCAGAGCAGGGGCGGACTGACCATTCGGGCGCTCGGGCACTGCCCGAGGGCCCCATGCCAACCCCATCAGGGTTGCCAGCCTCAATAAAACCAGGGACAGTATGTAAAAATTTGTGTTTTTTTAAAAATCCCAAGATTATAGCTGCCCCGCCTCTCCAGTACCTTTTTAGTGTGTGCATGCGTATACTGTGTGTGTGTGTATATTGTGTGTCTGTGTGTGTATACTGTATGTGTGTGTGTGTCTACTGTGTGGCCCCATAATCTATTGTCTGGGGGCTCCATAATCTCCTATTGCCTGGGGGCCCCATAATCTCCTATTGCCCGGGGGCCCCATAATCTCCTATTGCCCGGGGGCCCCATGAGTTGTCAGTCCGCCCCTGGTGCAGAGTGAACTTTACCAACTTGCAGCTTCAAGACAGAATAACTGCAAAGAGCAGAAGTGTCCCTAGACTTCCTGGGGGCTGCACCATATAGACAATGCAGAATGCATTCTCTACATACAACTGGGTAAGTTCTGAGAATACTAGGAATACTTTTGTGATCATACCTCACTTTCACAGCACATGGGGAAAATGTCCAATGTCACATGATTAAACTAATGTTCAATGTATCCTTGCAAAAACCCTTGTTGTACAAAGGGGATCGGGGGCATTTCTCCATAGATTTGAGATTAAGGTTCTCCGGGATCTCATTCACCAAAGAAAGTCTTGATCTCCTTTTCCTTGGATCCTCCCTTCTTTAAAGTGGAAGTAAACCCTCCTATCGTTTTCAGCCAAGGAAGCTGCCATCTTGGCCTCTGTTTAATCTACAACTGCCATGATGCTGCACATGTGATCCGTTATGACACCAGCCATTGGATGGTTTGACAGTTTGGTTGAGAGCACAACCAATGGGAGTGTTACATTTCCGGCACGTGCCGGAAAGGTAACTGTTTTATGGATGGGTTTACTTCCGCTTTAATACCCTGGTTAGACTTCTTCTAAGTTTGGGGGCTTGATCCAGGGCATCCAACACCGCCCTTTTTGTCACCCCTCTGCCCCACACATCGTTAGTCAAAATCTAGTCTTGCTAATGTGCATTTGGCCAATGAATTGTAAAGGAATAATTTGCATGGTTCCGCCCTCTGTCCTGCAATGAGGAATAATCTTCTTATTTTTGGGATATGTGATGGAATGAGGAATGTGAATACTTTATGTTAAAAAGCCTTTAGGACTCATTTACTCTTGGTTTCACCCTCTGAAGAACGGTGGTTGCCCAGTTGTTGCTCGTTGATTCTGACACCTTAGCGCTGCTATCACAGAAAACCATTGGATTCTTCCAGAAAACCTAATCCTATTGTCTAGTTTATGCTTTAAAGAGACTTTCCTGTGTCAATAAAAATAAAAATATTCCTAATGGAGCAATCAGGAGCCTTTATGCGTAATTTCCTTTATACTTTACCTGTTTAGTTTATTCACTGGTCAGAATTAGAAAAAAGCCCAGCTCTCGGAGTTGGTAACAGTAAAAGCTATTTTAATGTCAGCTCAAACTTGACACATTCCTGCATTCATAACACTTATGGCTTCAGACAAAGAAGCTGTCATTGGTTTCCAAAGTCTTGTCAATGTGGCATTAGCGGCATCCAGACAAGGGCCAATGAATGGCTGTACATTATGGAAAGATAAAAAAGAAAAGAAAAAAGGAATGTGTCACATTTTATTTCACATTTTATTATTAGAATGCCAGAATAATGTATTCTTCTTCATTTAGAGAACAGCATCTTTAAACGATATTTAATTTCACCATTTTAACTATTTACTTCCCAACCTATGGTTTGACACTTATATATAAAAAAGAAAGGAAGGCGCGTGGCCTGATGCATTAATCATAATAAAGAATTTAATATAATAAACAAATGAGTCAATACAGGGGTAGATACTACGTATTCCAAATTAAAATAATAACTAACGACAATGTTGTCACTAGATAAACTGACATAAAATGATACCCATAAAAGGGATAAAATAAAATGAAATGAATACTTTGCTAACGCATTTGGAGGGTATTTCTCTTCATCAGAGCCTTGGTCTGCATGTTATAACAACTGGACAACTGGATGGGTGGTATAACTCTAGTTGGGTGGTGTAACCATATGAGTGGAATATCCTTCACTGTAGGGATTTATCCTTCCACATCGTAGTGTTCTATATTAAACAGACACCAAACAGACATGTGTAGAGAATTGCAGATGCTAATACAAATGTTAAAATAGTATATAAAATGTGGATTATGAAATATATTAATATATACATACTGTATTTATCGGCATATAACATGCACAGGCAGGGGTGGACTAACCATTCGGCCACTGCCCGAGGGCCCCGGGCCACTAGGGGGCCCCATCAGGGTTGCCAGCCTCAGTAAAACCAGGGACAGTATGTAAAAATCTGTGATTTTTTTACATCTGTCTCTGAAATGTCCCTTACCGACATCCATTTGGTCTAAAAATCCAGAGATTATAGCTGCCCCACCTCTCCAGTACCTTCTCAGCCAATAGAAACATGTCTGTGTATACTGTGTGATTGTATACTGTGTGTGTGTATACTGTGTGTGTGTATACTGTGTGGCCCCATTACCTCTGAATGTCTGGGGGCTCCATAATCTCCTATTGCCCGGGGGCTCCATGAGTTGTCAGTCCGCCCCTGCGCACAGGCGTATAACACGCACCCCAATATTAGGAGGGAAGTTTAAGAAAAAAAACGTACATTTTAAATAAAGAACTTTGAAGCAAAATTAGGGTCACAGCTCATCAATGCACCCTGCTCAGTGCCCATCTGCAGCCATTAAATTGCCCAACAATGCAGCCTGCTCAGTGCCCATCTGCAGCCATTAAATTGACCAACAATGCACCCTGCTCAGTGCCCATCTGCAGCCATTAAATTGCCCAACAATGCACACTGTTCAGTGCCCATCTGCAGCCATTAAATTGCCCAACAATGCACACTGTTCAGTGCCCATCTGCAGCCATTAAATTGCCCAACAATGCAGCCTGCTCAGTGCCCATCTGCAGCCATTAAATTGACCAACAATGCACCCTGTTCAGTGCCCATCTGCAGCCTCACCTTTCCCATCATTGCAGCCTCGCCAGTGTTGGATTATCCCTGCTGTCTCCGAGGGAAGAGGAGGAGACAGCATGGATACAAAGAATTACAAAGAGCCGCGATCTCCTGTGTACCTGGCGCTCCGTCACTCACAGCCACGCCTCCTGGCCCTGCTCATATGATAGACAGAACAGTGGCCCAATGCGGGGCCAGGAGGCGTGGCTGTGAGTGACGGAGCGCCGGGTACACAGGAGATCGCGGCTCTGTGTAATTCAGCGGCGCTTGCTCCTCTTCCCTCAGAGACAGCAGGGATTGCAGGTATAACAAGCACACACGATTTTCCCCTGATAAATACGGTATATATCAATATATTTCATAATCCACATTTTATATGAAAAAAAAGTCACGTGGCGCCATCCTTTGCGCGACAGCACTGTTCTTAGGACGGTCGCCTCTCCTGCCCACCCCTTTCCCTGACTGGTCCTGTTTGTACTTAAAGTGGTGTTCCGGCCAAAATGATACTTTTTAAATAAAAATACCCCTATAATACACAAGCTTAATGTATTCTAGTAAAGTTAGTCTGTAAACTAAGGTCTGTTTTGTTAGTTTATAGCAGTAGTTTGTTATTTTATAAACTTACAGCAGGCCGTGGCCATCTTAAGTGAGGGCATCTGAAGCCAGACTGTATTTCTTCTTGGATCTCATCCTTGCAGATCTCGCACATGCTCAGTGCAGCACAAGCAGTGTAATAGGTTTCAGGTCAGGTTTCCATAGCAACGGCAGTTTCAGAGGAAGTTGCCGCCCCTTCCCAGAAGGCATTGCAAACAGGAAATGATGCGATGGGCCGCGGCAAGGGAGAAGGAAGTGAGAAATGAACGCAGCAGATATACAGTAGGTGCTGAAAAAAAAAAAAAAAAAAAATATCCAATTTGTTTACAGTGCGCAGTTTAGTGAGGGATGCTGAAGAGTTGTAAAAGTGGGTGGAACTCCACTTTAAAGACATATCACTACCTTTTCTTATTGAAATTGTAAACTACGCTACAGTGTATAGTGAGTTATTAGGGGAAAGCAGCAAACATACTATGAGATATATACATAGTCCTGAAAATGGAAACAATCCCATGTTGCGCTAACCCCAACATAAATTTAAAAAAACGTCATAAATAGTATAATGATAAACAGTTTATAAGTGCAATGTGAAAAACAATTTCAGTTGGAAAGAAAAAAAAAGTGCAAGGTGATCCAAAAAGGGCGGAGCCTGCTGTGACGTCATCGTGCTACCTGATGTTTACATGCAGCAGTTTTTCTTACTGGTTGGAATTGATGTATCGAATACCAAACTATTTGGTTTTAAATGTGAGTGCCTTTCTTTTACAGTACAGTGGAACCTTGGTTAACGAGTAATGAGCGTTTTGAAAGACAAACAACTTTTTTTCAATAATCCTGACTTGGTTTGCGAGTGTTGTCTCGCAAACCGAGCAGAATTCAAGCTAATATGGTGTGCAGTACCGCATTTGGCCAGAGGTGCGGGGTGCCGGTGAACCGTTCGGAGCGTTTCAGAGACATTCGTAAATACTCAAAATACTCCGTTCCTGAGTGTTTCTGAGCCTTTCCGATTGGTTTCCGACTTCAACCGAGCTGTCCCCGAGTATTTCCGAGGTTCTCCGGCACCCCCCCACCTCTGGCCACATGCGGTATTGCATGCAATAGAAGTCAATGCGGAACGAATTATCTTTGTTTCCATTGACTTCTATGGGGAAACTTGCTTTGATATGCGAGTGCTTTGGATTACAAGCATTCTCCTGAAACGGATTATGCTCGTAATCCAAGGTTCCACTGTATTATTAAAATTGGTCTTATTGTTACACACATGTGGCACTTTTTTTTGTATATGTATGCAAATGATCCCACAATTGAGAGTGTCCAGAGTTACTTTATATGAGTGGCACAATCCCAATACCCAGAGGATCCAGGCTTCAGGACCAACATAGCCCTTGGGGCAGATGCGATGTTTAACCTTCCCATCATAAGGAGGTCATGGCTATCTGGTAAACCTCTCAGAATGCTTTTTTCCCGGAGGAATTTGTGCCATCTTCTTTTAAAGTGCTATTTTCAGCTAATCATCACCACAAGGGATATCGTCCATTTCTTGGACCACCTTGCACTTTTTTTTCCTTTCAACTGAAATTTTTATCACATTGGACTTATGAACTGTTTATCACTATAATACTATTTATGATGTTTTTCAATTTATGTTGGGGTTAGCACAACATGTGATTGTTACCATACCACTACTTTTGAAGATCATTTCTAGGCCTGGTTTGCTTTAGTTGGGTATATGCACTATATTACCAAAAGTATTGTGACGCCTGCCTTTACATGAACTTTAATGGCACCCCAGTCTTAGTCCGTAGGGTTCAATATTGAGTTGGCCCACCCCTTGCAGCTTTAAAAGCTTCAACTCTTCTGAGAAGGCTGTCCACAAGGTTTGGGAGTGTGTCTATGGGAATGTCTGACCATTCTTCCAGAGGCGTATTTGTGAGGTCAGGCACTGATGTTGGATGAGAAGGCCTGGCTCGCAGTCTCTGCTCTAATTCATCCCAAAAGGTGTTTTATCGGGTTGAGGTCAGGACTCTGTGCAGGCCAGTCAAGTTTCTCCACTCCAAACTCGCTCATCCATGTCTTTATGGACCTTCAGTCATCCTGACACCATAACAACCATAGTGCCAGGATGATTGATGCGCCAACACCAGCCATTTCCCCGATAAATTGCCCGCAAAAAAAAGTTTTTTCTGACAGTGCCCCTCCCGAGACTAGACTCTGGATCCGCCCCTGCCATGGGATATGTAGTCCTTAGATATGGAAAGCAAACAGCAGGAGAACCAGCAAAGCATGCAGGGAATCCAGGATGGCCAGCAGACAGGCAGCACTCACAAAATTAAAGTAGATTTCTCAATCAAACTTACATTGGATTGTTCAAAATGACGAAGCCGACGTTATAAAATGAAAGTGTGTGCTGTGACCATAGAACTAAAATTCTTTAAATTATATACACAGTAGGGATGAGCTTCGTGTTCGAGTCGAACCCATGTTCGACTCGAACATCGGCTGTTCGACCGTCCGTCGAATTGCGAACGATATGGGCCGTTCGCGCCAAATTCGTGTGGCGCGTCACGGCCCATAATTCACTGCGGCATCGCAGTGCATTGCTGGCTGATGATTGGCCAAGCATGCACTATGACCCGCATGCTTGGCCAATCACAGCGCCGTCAGTAGAGAGAGCTGTAATTGGCCAAAGCCAGGGTGGCTTTGGCCAATTATGGCTCAGGGGATTTAGTACACACCCCACACTATATAAGGCCGCCTGCACGGCGGCCCTGTGTAGTGTGTGTTCCGGTGTGCTGAGAGATAGAGAGAGAGAGAGACAGTGTCATTTGATTTGAGTTAGATAGATTAGGCAGAACAGTCAGTCAGTTAGCTGCACTTACAGTGTATTGTGTATATATATGCATCCCAGGTGTTGCATATATATATATACACTGTATTCAGTTTAGCTAGATCCGTTCCTGTTATCTTCTATCTAGACTATTTAGTGCAGTGTGTCCTGCTCACAGTGTTCAGCTAGATCCGTTCCTGCTATTTACATTCAGTGCAGTGCGTCCTGCTCACAGTGTTCAGCTAGATCCGTTCCTGCTATTTACATTCAGTGCAGTGCGTCCTGCTCACAGTGTTCAGCTAGATCCGTTCCTGCTATATACATTTAGTGCAGTACGTCCTGCTCACAGTGTTCAGCTAGATCCGTTCCTGCTATTTACATTCAGTGCAGTGCGTCCTGCTCACAGTGTTCAGCTAGATCCGTTCCTGCTATTTACATTCAGTGCAGTGCATCCTGCTCACAGTGTTCAGCTAGATCCGTTCCTGCTATTTACATTCAGTGCAGTGCGTCCTGCTCACAGTGTTCAGCTAGATCCGTTCCTGCTATTTACATTCAGTGCAGTGCGTCCTGCTCACAGTGTTCAGCTAGATCCGTTCCTGGTATTTACATTTAGTGCAGTGCGTCCTGCTCACAGTGTTCAGCTAGATCCGTTCCTGCTATTTACATTCAGTGCAGTGCGTCCTGCTCACAGTGTTCAGCTAGATCCGTTCCTGCTATATACATTTAGTGCAGTACGTCCTGCTCACAGTGTTCAGCTAGATCCGTTCCTGTTATCTTCCTACTGACAGGCAGGCTTGTCTGGTTACAGTATATAAAGCTACCTGAAGAAAATTACAGGTGTTCTTTTTGATCCTATTAGTACCACGGTCAGGCAGCTAGACTATTTACATTTAGTACAGTGTGTCCTGCTCACAGTGTTCAGCTAGATCCGTTCCTGTTATCTTCCTACTGACAGGCAGGCTTGTCTGGTTACAGTATATAAAGCTACCTGAAGAAAATTACAGGTGTTCTTTTTGATCCTATTAGTACCACGGTCAGGCAGCTAGACTATTTACATTTAGTACAGTGTGTCCTGCTCACAGTGTTCAGCTAGATCCGTTCCTGTTATCTTCCTACTGACAGGCAGGCTTGTCTGGTTACAGTATATAAAGCTACCTTAAGAAAATTACAGGTGTTCTTTTTGATCCTATTAGTACCACGGTCAGGCAGCTAGACTATTTACATTTAGTACAGTGCGTCCTGCTCACAGTGTTCAGCTAGATCCGTTCCTGCTATATACATTTAGTGCAGTACGTCCTGCTCACAGTGTTCAGCTAGATCCGTTCCTGTTATCTTCCTACTGACAGGCAGGCTTGTCTGGTTACAGTATATAAAGCTACCTGAAGAAAATTACAGGTGTTCTATGCCAGCTTAGTGCAGCTACAGGCCATTAGTATGTCTGGAAGGCCAAGAAGGAGAGGCAGACAGTCACAAGCCAATAAGAGAGGGCAAGCAGGCTCTGTGTCTAGTGCTGGTCGTGGAGACGGTGCATCCTCATCAGCACGTGGCCATGGGACACGCTTGGCCTTTTTTTCGGCAGCTGGCCGTGTTGAGCCGCAACATGCGGAAGACTTGGTCGAGTGGATGACCAAGCCGTCCTCATCCTCCTCATCCTCTCTCACCCATGCCCAGGGTGCTTTGTCTGGCAAAGCAGCGGCCTCTTCCCTCAGCTCAATGTCATCAGTGACTCCTTCCCTAGCTCCACCATGTCCTCATGAGGATTCCCTCGAACTGTTTGACCACAGTGTTGGGTACATGCTCCAGGAGGATGCCCAGCGTTTGGAAGGCTCTGATGATGATACTGAGCTCAATGAAGGCAGTAACATGAGCACGGACAGAGGGGGTGCCCAAGAAGGACAGCAATCTGGCAGTCATGCTCCCCCTGCTGCAGCATACTGCCAGGTTTGCTCCAGTGATGAGGAGGGAGGGGATGATGAGGTCACTGACTCAACGTGGGTGCCTGATAGGAGAGAGGAGGAGGAGGAGGAGGAGGAGGAGGTGGCACATCACCAACTAGGCAGGATGCCCTCCAGGGGCCAGCCTAAGGGCAGCACATTGACTGCATCACACCCCAAAGCTCCACATGTGCAGGGCGCTGCAGTCTCTGCGCGTTATTCAAAAAGTTCTTTGGTGTGGGCCTTTTTTGAGACGAGTGCATCAGATCGCACCGCTGCTATTTGCAACATATGTCTCAAGCGTATCTCGCGTGGCCAAAACATCTCCCGCTTGGGTACCACATGCTTGACCAGACATATGTTGACCTGCCATGCAGTTCGTTGGCAAGCGTATCTAAAAGACCCACACCAAAGAACAAAGACGATCTCTCCTTGCTCCTCATCAGCTGAGATTTCCAACCCCACTAGACCTTCAGTCCTCTCTGAGACCTGCAGTGAGAGGAATGAAGGTGTAGAATTAGGTGTGTCACAGCCAAGTACTTGTGGGCAATCTGCTTTTGGTACACCGACGTCAGATTGTACCAGGCAAATTTCCCTGCCCCAGCTGCTGCACCGCCGAAAGAAGTTTGCTCCCAGCCATCCACATGCCCAGCGGTTGAATGCTAGCTTGGCAAAATTGCTAGCACTTCAACTGCTGCCTTTTCAGTTGGTAGACTCTGCCCCCTTCCGTGAGTTTGTGGAATGTGCGGTTCCTCAGTGGCAGGTACCCAAACGCCACTTTTTCTCACGGAAGGCGATTCCGGCTCTCTACCGGCATGTGGAAGGCAATGTCCATGCCTCGCTGGACAGGGCGGTCAGCGGTAAGGTGCATATTACCGCTGACTCATGGTCCAGCAGGCATGGACAGGGACGTTACTTAAGTTTCACGGCGCATTGGGTGACTCTGCTGGCAGCTGGGAAGGATGCAGGACAAGGTGCAGTAGTGTTGGAGGTTGTTCCGCCACCACGCCTCCAAAATGCTGATTGTGACACACCTCTCTCCTCCACCCCCTCCTCTTCTTCTTCCTCCATGGCCTCTTCCTCGGAACCAGCGGTGCTCCGTAGGCGTTCAAGGGGCTACGCAAGTACGCAGGCCAAAAGATGCCATGCGGTGCTTGAGCTGGTGTGCTTGGGGGACAGGAGCCACACTGGGGCAGAGGTTCTGTCAGCTCTGCAGGGGCAGGTTCAGAGGTGGTTGACGCCACGCCAACTTAAGGCAGGAATGGTGGTTTGCGACAATGGCACCAACCTCCTCTCTGCCCTCCGACAGGGACAACTGACCCATGTGCCCTGTTTGGCTCACGTCCTTAACTTGGTGGTGCAGCGGTTCTTGGGCAGGTACCCGGGCTTACAGGATGTCCTGAGGCAGGCCAGGAAAGTCTCTGTGCATTTCCGCCGGTCATATAATGCCAGTGCTCGGCTGACGGACCTCCAAAAGGAGTTTAACCTGCCCAAGAACCGCCTAATCTGTGACATGCCCACCAGGTGGAACTCGACGTTGGCCATGCTGCAGCGGCTGCACACGCAGCAGAGGGCCATCAATGAGTACCTGTGCGACTATGGCACCAGGACAGGGTCAGGGGACCTTGGTTTTTTTTCCCCACGCCAGTGGGCCATGATCAGGGATGCATGCACTGTCCTGTCACCATTCGAGGAGGCCACGAGGATGGT
Source organism: Lithobates septentrionalis (assembly GCA_037952835.1). Lineage (NCBI taxonomy): Eukaryota > Metazoa > Chordata > Amphibia > Anura > Ranidae > Lithobates > Lithobates septentrionalis. The sequence goes on along the minus strand of JBBDGP010002944.1, from coordinate 134,227 downwards.
GAGCACTGACAGTGCATGCATCAGTGACACTGTCCCCCTTGTCCACCTGTTGGAGCACACGCTGCGTGGAATAATGGACAGGGCACTTGAGGCAGAACAGAGGCAGGAAGAGGAGGACTTCCTTAGCTCTCAAGGCCCCCTTTATCCAGACAGTGTTCCTGCGTGCCCGCCGATCACACAGGAAGAGGACGAGGAGGAGGAGGAGGAGGAGGAGGAAGATTGTGTCAGTATGGAGGTGGAGCCTGGCACTCAGCATCAGCAGTCTTTAAGGGATCAGTCCCAAGGAACACATGGACTTGTACGTGGCTGGGAGGAGGTGGCTGCGGACGTTGTTGTCCTTAGTGACCCAGAGGACTCCGGACCGAATGCCTCAGCAAACCTACGCTGCATGGCCTCCCTGATCCTGCAAAGCCTGCGTAAGGATCCTCGTATTCGTGGTATCAAGGAGAAGGACCAATACTGGCTGGCAACCCTCCTTGATCCACGTTACAAGGGTAAGGTTGCGGACCTTATCTTGCCATCGCAGAGGGAGCAGAGGATGAAACATCTTCGGGAGGCCTTGCAGAAAGGTCTGTGCAACGCGTTCCCAGAGACTGGGAGGTTACAAACTCCTGTTTCTGGACAACGTGTTGCTGAGGCTTCGGTCAGTCAAAGAAGGAGCGGTGGAGAAGGTGGCCGTCTGACCGATGCGTTCAGACAATTTTTTGGTCCGCAGCCCCAAGGTATGATCGGTTCCAGCAACCATCGCCAGCGTCTGTTTTACATGGTGCAGGAATACCTAGGGGCAAGATCAGACTTGGACACCTTTCCCACCGAAAATCCTCTGGGTTACTGGGTCTTGAGGATGGATCACTGGCCAGAGCTTGCACAGTATGCAATTGAGCTACTGGCCTGTCCTGCATCCAGCGTTCTTTCGGAACGTACATTCAGTGCTGCTGGAGGCGTGGTAACCGATCACAGGGTGCGTCTGTCCACTGACTCGGTCGATCGGCTGACCTTCATAAAAATGAATCAGTCTTGGATCACCACCAGCTACCAAGCACCTGATGCTGATGTAACTGAATAATTTTTTTCAGATCCCTTCAAAGACTGCCTATGCTGATGCTGAGTGATTATCCCTGAGTAATTATCCTCTTCCTCCTCAATCATCACGCTGATAGCTTGTAAGAACATTTTTGGTTCTGGGCGCCACCACCAGTGCCTAAGACACAATTTTTCAGCCCCTGTATAACAGGGGCGTGTAATTACAATTTTTGATGTAATACTTTGCAGCACGGCTCGTTCCTGCATTCCAACTAGAGTGTCTGTGAGGGGTTGCAGTGTTGTGGCACCAGCACCAGTGCCTAAGGCCCAATTTTTCTGCCCCTGTCTAACAGGGGCGTGAAATTACAATTTTTGATGCAATACTTTGCAGCAGGGCTCGTTCCTGCGTTCCAACTAGAGTGTCTGTGAGGGGTTGCAGTGTTGTGGCACCAGCACCAGTGCCTAAGGCCCAATTTTTCTGCCCCTGTCTAACAGGGGCGTGAAATTACAATTTTTGATGCAATACTTTGCAGCAGGGCTCGTTCCTGCGTTCCAACTAGAGTGTCTGTGAGGGGTTGCAGTGTTGTGGCACCAGCACCAGTGCCTAAGGCCCAATTTTTCTGCCCCTGTCTAACAGGGGCGTGAAATTACAATTTTTGATGCAATACTTTGCAGCAGGGCTCGTTCCTGCATTCCAACTAGAGTGTCTGTGAGGGGTTGCAGTGTTGTGGCACCAGCACCAGTGCCTAAGGCCCAATTTTTCTGCCCCTGTCTAACAGGGGCGTGTAATTACAATTTTTGATGCAATACTTTGCAGCAGTGCTCGTTCCTGCGTTCCAACTAGAGTGTCTGTGAGGGGTTGCAGTGTTGTGGCACCAGCACCAGTGCCTAAGGCCCAATTTTTCTGCCCCTGTCTAACAGGGGCGTGTAATTACAATTTATGATGCAATACTTTGCAGCAGGGCTCGTTCCTGCGTTCCAACTAGAGTGTCTGTGAGGGGTTGCAGTGTTGTGGCACCAGCACCAGTGCCTAAGGCCTAATTTTTCAGCTCCTGTTCAACAGGGGCATGTAATTACAATTCTTGATCTAATATTTCACAGCAGGGCCCTGTGAGGGCTTACAGTGTTTTGGCCACAGCAACACCTAAGGCCCAAATTTCTGCTGAGTATATAGGGCAGGACCCTACTTTCAAACATCTAACTTACAAACGACTCCTACTTGCAAACGGAAGGAGACAACAGGAAGTGAGATGAAATCTACCCATAGGAAGGGAAATTCTCTCATGTAAGAGTTAATATGGGAAAACAATTTCTCCTTTCCACTGATGCTTTCCAATCCTTGTTCCACAAAAAAAACCAAATTTTCAAAAAACATTTTTCATTGGGACAAAAAAGTGAGGTGAAATCTTCTGAAGAGGAGGAAAGACGCAAAACAAATGTCACAGGGGTGATAACCCTTCCCTATGTTTTCCAAAAAGCTTAGAAAAGATTTTTTGGCTGGAGCTAAACACATTAAAAATGTTCAAAATTACAAACAGATTCTACTTAACAACAAACCTACAGTCCCTGTCTTGTTTGCACCGCCTGTATACTGCTGTTCAGAGTATATAGGGACCTTTCCTTATTTTAATTTGGGTGCGGGGTTCCCCTTAATATCCATACAAGACCCAAAGGGCCTGGTAATGGACTGGGGGGTACCCATGCCGTTTGTCTCACTGATTTTCATCCATATTGCCAGGACCCGACATGACATTAAACCCGCAAGCAGTTTTAAATGAGATTTTTTCCTTTAAAAATGACATTTGGTGCAGGGACTGTTCTAAACATGGGAAACACGCGTCACTTTACAGGCATACTATAGACACCCCCCAGGTACGATATTTAAAGGAATATTTCACTTTTTTTTTTTTTACTTTAAGCATCATTAAAATCACTGCTCCCGAAAAAACGGCCGTTTTTAAAAGTTTTTTTTGCATTGATACATGTCCCCTGGGGTAGGACCCGGGTCCCCAAACCCTTTTTAGGACAATACCATGCAAATTAGCCTTTAAAATGAGCACTTTTGATTTCGAACGTTCGAGTCCCATAGACGTCAATGGGGTTCTAACGTTCGTGCGAACTTGCGGTCCGTTCGCGGGTTCTGGTGCGAACCGAACCGGGGGGTGTTCGGCTCATCCCTAATACACAGTTACCTATCATATATTAATCATTTCAGATTGCTTATCTTTTATGAACCAGATTTGGTTTGTACATTATAGCTGCAGTATGCATCTACTGAATAGGGATAAGTAGAGTAATTTCTGCAAAATAGATTTTTCTGTGAAGTCACTTATTTCAACAAAGCAGAGACTCTCAATTTTGCTTATTGCTGCTTATGTGAAATCTGCTTAAAAACATCTACTCTTTTTTTTTTTTTAAATTATGATTATTTAGAGCAGTGGTTCTCAACTCCTGTCCTCAGGACCCACTGACAGGCCAGGTTTGCAAGATATTTTTCCCTTTAATGCTCTTTATATTTGTGTTTTTGTTTTTATTTATTATATTTTTGCTTTTTGATTATTATTTGTGTTCTGTCACCTTTTTTGTTTTATGCTACTTACTCCAAGATTCTGCTCTTTACTGGTTCTCTTCCTATCTCTCAGAGCTCTCCTTCGGTGTTACTTATAACTTTGTCTCCTCCTCTCCACTTCCTCTTTCTGTAAGGATCCCCCAAGGCTCTTTTCTTGGACCTTCTCCTTTCCACTTCTTCTTTCTGTAAGGGTCCCCCAAGGCTCTGTTCTTGGACCTCCTCCTCTCCACTTCCTCTTTCTGTAAGGGTCCCCCAAGGCTCTGTTCTTGGACCTCCTCCTCTCCACTTCCTCTTTCTGTAAGGGTCCCCCAAAGCTCTGTTCTTGGACCTTCTCCTTTCCACTTCTTCTTTCTGTAAGGGTCCCCCAAGGCTCTTTTCTTGGACCTCCTCCTCTCCACTTCCTCTTTCTGTAAGGGTCCCCCAAGGCTCTGTTCTTGGACCTCCTCCTCTCTACTTCCTCTTTCTGTAAGGGTCCCCCAAGGCTCTGTTCTTGGACCTCCTCCTCTCCACTTCCTCTTTCTGTAAGGGTGCCCCAAAGCTCTGTTCTTGGACCTTCTCCTTTCCACTTGTTCTCTCTGTAAGGGTCCCCCAAGGCTCTTTTCTTGGACCTCCTCCTCTCCACTTCCTCTTTCTGTAAGGGTCCCCCAAAGCTCTGTTCTTGGACCTTCTCCTTTTCACTTCTTCTTTCTGTAAGGGTCCCCCAAAGCTCTGTTCTTGGACCTTCTCCTTTTCATTTCTTCTTTCTGTAAGGGTCCCCCAAGGCTCTGTTCTTGGTTCTCCTCCTCTCCACTTCCTCTTTCTATAGGGTTCCCCAAGGCTCTGTTCTTGTACCATTCCTCTTCTCTATCTACACCACCTCCCTTGGTCACTTGATAACCTCCCATGTCTTCCAATACCATCTCTATGCTGATGACACTTTGCTATGGATTCACTTTGCTACGAAACCTTGGTCCGCCCTCCATTTCTCCTTGAGGTCCATTTGGGTCACGTTTCCACAGCCCCTGGGGCAGACATCTCCTGTTACTCCCCACTCACAGGGCTGCTAGCCCCCCCTTTTTTTATTTGAGCTGACCTGTGAGTACTTGGGCCCATTACCCACACTATTTCCTCTTTTTCTTCCCTATATTAGGAGTCATCCATTTCTGTATACGATACTGCACTGGCATTTTTTTTAACATCTTTAGATAATTTTCTTGTATCTACTTCTGAGGTGGTAAACATGAATGAGGAAAGGCATAGAGTTATAGGATGGCAGGAAATTTGTGGATTGTTATGTATATTGCACTTATGTATTTTTATCTGTTTATAATCATGTATCTCTATCGAAAAACATATCATGTATACAAATTTTTATGCATTTATAGTGTGTATTATGATTACTTATTATGGATCAGCTTAATATAATTTATTTTTGTTGTTATTTTATCATGTCTATTAAATTGTCAATATGAGTTCTGCTACCATGCAATAAATTTGTAATCATGTGTACTATTTTGTTTGATAGTGGTTTGCCTCATTTAAAGTCCTGTGACTTTTGTTTTTGTATACCTCTTCCTGTAAGGGTCCCCCAAAGCTCTGTTCTTGGACCTCCACCTCTCCATTTACTCTTCCTGTAAGGGTCCCCCAAGGCTCTGTTCTTGGTCCTCCTCCTCTCCATTTCCTCTTCCTGTAAGGGTCCCCCAAGGCTCTGTTCTTGGACCTCCACCTCTCCATTTCCTCTTCCTGTAAGGGTCCCCCAAGGCTCTGTTCTTGGTCCTCCTCCTCTCCACTTCCTATTCCTGTAAGGGTCCCCCAAGGCTCTGTTTTTGGACCTCCTCCTCTCCACTTCCTATTCCTGTAAGGGTCCCCCAAGACTCTGTGTTTGAATCTCCTCCTTTCCACTTCCTCTTTCTGTAGGGGTCCCCCAAGGCTCTGTTCTTGGACCTCCTCCTCTCCACTTCCTCTTTCTGTACAGGTCCCACAAGGCTCTGTTCTTGGACCCCTGCTCTTCTCTATCTACACCTCCTCCCTTGGTCACTTGATAACCTCCCCTGTCTTCCAATACCATCTCTATGCTAATGACACTCATATCTATCTCTCTACCACTCACCCCTTCAGTATTCTTTCGCATCACTAATGTACTAACTGACATATCAAAACGGATGCCACACTACTTCTATAAACAAAATCTCTAAAACTAAAACCGAGGTGATAATATTCAATCCCCCCCGACGTGCCCCCTCCAACACTTTTCCATCAAGACCAATAATGCAACTATCAGTCCCTCTCCTCACGCCAGGGTACTGGGTGTAATCTAATGCCGCGTACACACGAGCAGACTTTACCGCAGACTTTGCCCGGTGGACTGGATTTCGTCAGACAATTCGATCGTGTGTGGGCTCCAGCGGACTTTGTTTTCTCAAAAGTTGGATGGACTTAGATTTGAAACATGTTTTAAATCAATCTGTCGAAATCGAGTCCGGTCGAAAAGTCCGCCGTCTGTATGCTAGTTCGACGGACAAAAAGCCACGCTAGGGCAGCTATTGGCTACTGGCTATGAACTTCCTTGTTTTAGTCCGGTCGTACGTCATCACGTACAAATTCGACGGACTTTGGTGGATTTTGTGTAGGCAAGTCCGTTCATTCAGAAAGTCCGTCGTAAAGTCCGCCGAAAAGTCCGCCGGGCAAAGTCTGCCGTAAAGTCCGCTCGTGTGTACGCGGCATTAGACTCTGACCTGTCATTTCAGCCCCAATTCCAAACACTGTCAAAAGCTTGAAGACTTCACCTCTGCAACATCTCTAAAATTCACCCCTTTTTAACTAATGAAACCACCAAGCTACTCATTCCCTCCCTTGTTATCTCTCACCTTGACTCCTCAAAGGCCTACCTCTCCATTGACGATTCCCTCTTCAGTCTATCATGAATGCTGCTGCCAGACTCATCTACCTTACCAGCCCCTCAGTGTCCACCACCAATCTCTGCCAAACCCTCCACTGGCTTCCGATTGCCCAGTAAATTCAACTAATTTTACAGCTAATTTATAGATTGCCCAGCTACATCACCAAACTTATCTCCAAATATCACACACACCGTCCTCTCTGCTCCTCTCAAGACATCCTGCTTTCAAGCTCCCTTGTCTCCTTCTCCCATTCTCGTCTCCAGGACTTCTCTAGAACTTCTCCAATCCTCTGGAACTCTCTACCTCAATCTGTACCGCTATCTCCTAGTCTGGCTGCCTTTAGGCAATCCCTGAAAACTCATCTCTTCAGAGAAGCCTGTCCCACTTCCAACTAACTGAACTTTTATCTCTTCCATCAGCTTATCTCCCATGGTTATAACCTTTTGTAAAACTTGTCCCACCCTATTAGATTGCAAGCTCTTATGAGCAGGGCCCTCTTAATCCTCTTATATTTTAATATGTATATATATATATATATATATATATATATATATATATATATATATATATATATATATATATACACATACACACACACACACACACACACACACACACACACTCACCAGCCACTTTATTAGGTACACCTGTTCAATTGCTTGGTAACACAAATTGCTAATCAGCCAATCACATGGCAACAACTCAATGCATTTAGGCATCTAGACGTGGTGAAGACGACTTGTTGAAGTTCAAACCGAGCATCAGAATGGGGAAGGAAGGGGATTTAAGTGACTTTGAACATGGCATGGTGGTTGGTGCCAGACGGGCTGGTCTGAGTATTTCAAAAACTGCTGATCTACTGAAATTTTCATGCACAACCATCTTTACAGAGAATGGTCCGAAAAAGAGAAAATATCCAGTGAGTGGCAGTTGTGTGGAGAAAAATGCCTTGTTGGAGTTCAGAGGAGAATGGGCAGACTGGGTTGGGATGATAGAAAGGCAACATCAACTCAAATAAGCACTCGTTACAACCAAAGTATGTAGAATACCATCTCTGAATGCACAGCACATCGAACCTTGAAGCAGATGGGCTACAGCAGCAGAAGACCACACCGGGTGCCACTCCTGTCAGCTAAGAACAGGAAACTGAGGCTACAATTTGCACACTAAAATTGGACAATAGAAGTTTGGAAAAACGTTGCCTGGTCTTATGAGTATCGATTTCAGCTGCGACATTCAGATGGTCGGGTCGGAATTTTGAAGGCATGGATCCATCCTGCCTTGTATCACCGGTTCAGGCTGGTGGTGGTGGAGTAATGCTGTGGGGGATATTTTTTTAATCACACTTTGGGCCCCTTAGTAGCAATCATCTGTGCATGAAGTCACGCAGATGTCAGCCAAGGCACACCTGAAGTCGCATTGACATGCGGATTTGAAATCGTGCGATTTCAAGTGAAGTCGCATGATTTCAGAGTTGGATTTGGTGTGAACAGGGGCTAAGGGGCTAAACCCAGGACCCTGCATTCACTATATCTGGTCTCCCACAGTACACAGAACATGGAAATGCAATTATTTTAGTAAATACAAACTGCTAAATACCTTTTCTCATCAGCAGGATATATAGCAGTCTTGTGACTTCTATCAATGTCTAGTTAAAGCTTGTAGGAGGAGATTTCATTCTACTCTGATTGTCCTATGAGGCTGCAGGACCCCTGACCCTCTGTCTGGACAGTGCTGATTGGCCCTGTGCTGATCACATGCACTCTCCCAAGAAAAAATAAATAAACTTTCTAGCAATACACAACAAACTGAGCATGTGCAGCTTGTCCCCTAGCCTGTGTACTATCAGGAGATTGATTGGGGACAGTGGAAAAGGGGAAGATCAGAGAAGACAGGATCAAACAGCATTTTCACACAATGCAGAGGATTAACCCCTTAGGTTCCACAGTGAGTATAACAAGCATGCTTTACTGTTTATACAGACTGATTTTACTGTTGTGGGTTTAGCAACACTTTAGACCCAAAAGCAAACATTCATTATACACAAAGGAAAGGGGAATGGGGTAAAAACACCCCAGGGACTTTAAAAGTGCTTAGATTAAGGAGACTTTAAGCTGCTGCCTCAATTTTGCAACGAGGCTTTGATAGCCTCCAGCAATCAACTTTTGATTCAACATAAGGTAATAAGGTAATGCCTGTTTTTTTTGGGTGTTTAATTTTTGAGCGCCCTGTAGACCATCTTGTAATCATTTTTTACTTTTATCCAGCTTTCCAGCAAGGATTTATTTATACTCAGTCCCTCTGTGACCAATATTGTTGAATGCTATTCATCGCGTTCATCAATCTATAAATATTTCTTACTTTGATTTATTAATCAGCCTGGTAAAACCATCTTCCTTATGATCACCCATTGTTTAAAATGTTTTCTTCTGCTGAGTCAGATTTATCTTGTTCTCTAATGACTAATTGTTGTCACAACAGTATACCTTTTGTAATTTTTGGATTAGATCTGCTATTTGTGTATGCAGTAATTATTCTATCCATGTGATTTTAATAATTTTTAATATTCATAAATTCGATATTTATTCTTTATCTCTCATTTTCAGTATACCACATGTTTACCAGAATTCCTGATGAAGCTCATAAAGAGCGAAACATGTTGAGTGGTATTTATTAAGTGGCTTTGTTTCCATTGTCTTTGTTAAGTCAGATATGGATATTGTGAGACCTTTTAAACTCTTTTGTTAACATGTAATAAATTGAATAAATAAACTTTCGTATGGATAGATTTTGTATACATATTTTTTTTTACTCTAATTACCATTTGATCTAAGCACTTTTAAAGTCCCTGGGGTGTTTTTATCCCATTCCCCTTTCCTTTGTGTATCTCTTTATGGGATGTGGTGCTAAGGCTGTTTGTTCCTGCCCTCTCCATGTAAACAGTATTCTACTAGGGTGTTACCCACCCCTCACCACCTGAGGACAATTACAATCACCCAAATCAAGTATAATCTCTGCCTTATATATACCATTTTGATTATTTAGGGAAACCTTTTGGTAATTTGATTATTATTGTCTGCTGTATTTATATTGTTCTAATTTTGAATTCTGTTTCATATTTTCTTTCTTTTCTTTAAACCCTAGGCCACTATGGCCAACTACTGTGGAAGTGCCTTTGATGGCCTTATGGATCATATCTATAAGTCACAAAATGCTTTAAGCGGCCTGTCTATGGATCGGTTCTTCTCGAAACTTCAATGTATGCTCGAGAAAAAAATCGAGGCTATTCTGGAATAAATTGTATTTTTCTAAATACATTGAGGACAACATTTCCCCGTGGGGCTTAAGCATTCAAATTTTCCCCACCATTGCTCAGTTGGAACCAGAGTTCAGGCTGGAATGGGAGGAGAATTTGCAAACTTGCTCCATGAAAATGATGGAGCTCCTTTACAAACATTATACCAATGAGTTAACTTCATTGGATAAGGAAATTGAAAAATTATATGAAGACAACCAATCAATTACCCTGGATGGCCTTTTTACTACGCGAGAAAGTGCCTTAAAAACCAACTTAGAGGGCTATGTTACTGGAATTCTCAAAACTAAGGAAAAGAAATTTGTCAGGGACAAATTATTTTATGACAATAAGCAGGCCTACCATTGGGTCCAAACCAATAATAAAGGAAGAAGGTGGAATAACCAAGTACGAAGTTCTAGGCAACTCACTAGCGAACCTAATGATTCAGATTCATCTGTTTCCTCTGCTTCTTCTTCACAGACACAAGACCTCACGAGAAGCACCAAAGGTCAGGGACCTGTACACTCCAAATACACGAAGGAGAACGTTTCTACAGGCACTGTAAGACATACTCCTAGCACTAAAGCACCCATGGTTACTCGAGCAAGCACTGCCAAAAATTCATCTACCAACGCACCGGGTCACTGTGATCTAATCATGAGCACTTGCCTAACCAACACCCCACAAACACTGTTTCCTAATACACAGGTAAGCAATGTTAATCCTGTGTCTTCACAGCCGGATTTTCGTCCGGCACCCATATTTTCCCAGCCGGTTTTGGATCCAAAAAAGATAGCAAATGTAGACCTGACGAATCCCAAAATAGTGAAAACCAATTCGAGGTGATAAATTTGTCTTCTTATTCTCTCTCAGCAGAACAAATATCAATTTTGAAACTTGGTCTGACCTTCTGCCCTGTTCAAAGGGTGGACCAATTTGAATTAATCAAAGATATAAACCTTTTTTCCAGAAAGCTCATGTTCAAAATTCTATATGACAAGCCTAATCCACCAATCAATGATCATGCCTTGGCCAATCCCACATGGCAAGGCATGACCATTGCAGACATTAAAGTGATGGAGGAGTTGATGAAGCTGTGGGAGGAGTGAGGCCTGGATGAGATCGATCTGTTGGAGGCAGACGATCAATTGTCCACCCCTGTCCCCCTCCTCCCCCACCCCCATCCTCCCTTCCTCCTTCAGTCATTTCTTCACCCAGGGAATATAAAGCCAAATCTCGCACTTTTCCCACTCTCCAAGGGAATCCCAATGTATGGGCCTTCACGAATCAAGTGACTAGAGAGATTACTCAGACCAAATGGAAGGATTTATCTCGATCAAACCTAACCGATCCACAAATGGAGGCCCTTAAATTATTACAACGCAATAAGAATATCGTCATTAAACCCTCTGATAAGGGTGGAAATCAAGTCATCATGGACAGAGGCCAATACGATTTCATGGTATTGGCCATTGTCCAAAATCGTGAATGGTATCGGAAAGTTTCTTCCAGTCACCTCGCTTTAACGGTCACTAGGTATAAACATCTAATAGGCTGAGCATACCAGAACGGCCTTATAAACAAGAACACTTAGGAATTCCTCAATGTTGCTTCACCTCAAAACCCCAACTTTATACGCACTTCCCAAGATTCATAAAGATACAAAAAAAACCCCAGGCAGGCCAATAGTATCTGGGAATGGTTGTCTTACCGAACCAGTTGGTTGATGACTTTCTAAGGCCCCACGTTGAGGGTCTTGCCTCCTACCTTCAAGATACGTGTGATCTTCTCCGTATTCTTGATGTTATTTCCATCCCCGTTGGGTCTTGGTTGGTATCCCTCGACGTGGAAGCCCTCTACAACTCCATCCCCCACTGTTTGGGGGTGGAAGTTGTGTAGGGCTTCATTTCTGAAAACCCTGAGGTATCAAGTGAGTACAGCAAATTCATATTGGATTTGCTTCTCTTTATTCTTTCCAACAACATTTTCCTATTTGGTGGCTCCCACTAACTCCAGATACAGGGAGTGGCTATGGGGGACCAAATGCGCCCCCTCCTATGCTAACCTGTATCTGGGGGGGTGGGAGCGTGAACTTTTCTTTAGGGATGACATGCAAATTCCTTTTGAACAAATCCCGATTTGGAGACGTTTTATTGACAATATTTTTTTAATCTGGCTTGGAACTAAAGACACCCTTCTTTCTTTTTTGGACAGCCTATGGACCAACAGGTACAATTTGAACTTTACTTTTGAGCTAAGCCAACAGCAATTAACTTTTCTGAATGTTCAAATTATAGTGAACGAGGATGGTAGCATAGGGACTACCCTTTACCGAAAGCCATCTGCAGGCAATTCTTTGCTTCACGCTACCAGTTCCCACCCTGCTCCTCTTGTCATTAATGTACCCTATAGGCAATACTTAAGAATCAGACGAAATTGCGGTGCAGATTCAGATTTTGAAAAAGAAGCTGGGCTCTTGCGGTCTCTAATGCAAGAACGAGGCTACAGCAATATATGTTTAAAAAGGGCGTATTTGAAAGCCAAAAATCAAAACAGAGCTTCGCTTATACACAATTCGAAATCCAAAAGAACAGAATACAGTTGTTCGAATAATCACCAGATTTTCGGGCCAACATCAACAGGTGCGAGACATAATCAAAAAGTACTGGTATCTCCTAATGGGAGATGAGAAAGTCTCCAAACACCTCAAGTCATACCCTGAAATCACCTTCAGGCGTTCCCGATCTCTTAGAGATACTTTGGTACATAGCCATTATGATACCTCAACTGAGATACATGGTGAACTGAGAAAGGGTAGCAGGCCCTGTCATAAATGTCAATTCTGTAGATTCATCTATGCTGCACGAGGCATTCTGCTTCCCAATGGTCGTTTTTTCAAACCTAATCTTTTTGTAACATGCCAATCCATTGGCATTGTATACATTATGGTATGTGAGTGCCAAATGTTCTACATTGGCAAAACCAAACGTCCCTTCTTCTGTCGAATCAGGGACCGCGTATCCCTGATACAGAAGAAGAGAATGGAAACGCCGATAAGTCGGCATATAGGATTGCATCATAATTTTGATAGCAGTAAAATGCATTTTTTTGCTCTCAAGCATATTCCCCCTGGAGATAGAGGAGGGAACTATGATAAGCTACTTCTACAACGAGAGGCTCGTTGGATACACAAATTATCAGCTTTAAAACATCCTGGCCTCAACGATGCCTTTAGCTTTAAACCTTTTCTCTAATCATATAGATACTTGTTTAAACAAGATTCCTTCTCCCTTTTTCTTTTCCCTTTTCTTTTTTCTTTTTTCAATTAAATACACACATGTTCTGTATATATGCATACAGACCGTGACTGATTGTTGTTAATATATGATACAGATATGCATTGTTTATGTATGTTTATGTTTCCCTACATTTAAATTGATTTTCTTCCCAGGCATTGTTGGATTCATTACCTATTATTATTAAGATTTTGATTGATCATTCAATAGATTTACAGGTCTCGCTTGTTTGGGTTCCTTTTCTTTGGTTCACACGGACGCCAGGGGCACCTATCGGATGTGAGAGTAATCAATCGCTCACCTATGGGAGCCCTAGAGGTGTTAGTTCCACAGGGGGTTACTATAATAGATGGGGCTTGTTTCCTCTTTATGTATGTTTAAATCTTTGTTTACATACTATATATTTGTTTATTCTTTTACTCATTCATTCATTCCCTATCAGTATTCACTATCATGATGATGCTCATTTATTTATGATTCGATAATATTACATCATGATTTTTATAATGATACCATTTCAGTCTTTATTGACATAGGGGATAAGCATATATTTCATCTATTTCCCTTTTCCCTCTTCCAGAATGGTGACACTGGTTCAGGGGGACTAACGTATACTTCATTCAGTTTTTCTTTTCCCTCTTACAAAATGGCGATACCGGCCCCCTGGCGTCGTTGAAACCTCCATTGTTTACTTGTTTCTCTGACGCATGTGCACTGTAGGTACTGACGCGGTCAGCGCCATGGTCCTCGGCGCATGAGTGGTACGGGTATTGACGTGTCCCACGTCATGCCGCAAGATCCTCACTCCCGCCCCTTTCTATGTACCCGCTTGTGGAATTCCTCATTGCACGTCCGCATCCCGGCGGTGACGTCAGACGCCGCCGGGATGGAGGGACTATAAGTATGCGGCAAGTTGCCGCTACTCTCTGTCGGAGGCTCTCTCGCTGAAGGGGAGGCTGTGTCTCTCTCTCCCCTTCATTGCATGCCTGCCCATATCTTTATATAGGTAAGTGCTCCCACACACTGACTTGGCTTGACACTAAAGCGAATAAAATAGATAAATTGCAGCGCTTAAAGCAGAAAAACACCATATGTGATATAAAGTGAATGTCTCTGCAAACATATGTGAATATCCCACTGGAGAGGTATAATCAAAAAATGTAGAAAAGTCAGTGACAAAAAATATAGTGAAGTCAGAATTGGGATTCCATCAATATTCCAGGTATCCGATCAGAAGTCATTAAAGCAGTAAGTAGATATAAATGCGCTTACCGGAACTGTTGGACTCTACTGCCATCAGCATAGAGTCAATCGAGCAGTGTGCCACCACAGGGCGGATGTACGGATAGCCAAGGATCGATGGAACACCTACAAGCCGAGATGTCACCGCTGAATCACCAGGATAGAATCAAGGACCAGTTCCAAGGCTCAAACATTTTCTTGTGTTCAAGTATGTCTTTTTTTTTTGTTTAAATCAGGGTTGTTTATTGCTAAAAACCGTGGTACATAAAAGTGATCACAAATGTAAAAACAAAGTGGCAGAGAGTTAAAGCCGCCCTACGCGTTTCGATCAATAGACCTTCAACAGGGGCATAAAAAACTCCCACTACACTGCCCAAATATATAGAATATCTTTAAAATTAGTCCAACATGATTATACCCCTCCAGTGGGATATTCACATATGTTTGCAGAGACATTCACATTATATCACATATAGTGTTTTTCTGCTTTAAGCGCTGCAATTTATCTATTTTATTTGTTTATGTTTGTCACATTGTTTGTAGCAGCTTTTTTCCTTAATTAGTTGAAGGTAGCGCATTAATCACTTTTTATCATTGACACTAAAGCGACTCATTGTGGATAGCACACTCATTGACATAGAATATTTTTTCATTTTCTTTGCAGCTGCATTTATGTGCATTTATCTCCTGACATCGTTTATTGTTGATCTGTTTAAACCAGTCAGCATTAAGTCTCCACACCTAAGGAGACTTTAAGCTGCTGCCTCAATTTTGCAATGAGGCTTTGATAGCCTCCAGCAATCAACTTTTGATTCAACATAAGGTAATGAGGTAATGCCTGTTTTTTCGGTGTTTAATTTTTGAGCACCCTGTAGACCATCTTGTAATCATTTTTTACTTTTATCCAGCTTTCCAGCAAGGATTTATTTATACTCAGCCCCTCTGTGACCAATATTGTTGGGAGCCTAGGCAAGAGAGACCTACCTATATCCTGAATGCTATTCATCGTGTTCATCAATCTATAAAAATGTCTTCCTTTAATTTATTATTCAGCCTGGTAAGACCATCTTCATTATGATCACCCATTGTTTAAAATGTTTTCTTCTTCTAAGTCAGATTTATCTTGTTCTCTAATGACTAATTGCTGTCACAACAGTATACCTTTTGTAATTTTTTGATTAGATCTGCTATTTGTGTATGCAGTAATTATTCTATCCATGTGATTTTAATAATTTTTAATATTCATAAATGCGATATTTATTCTTTATCTCTCATTTTCAGTATACCACATGTTTACCAGAACTCCTGATGAAGCTCATAAAGAGCGAAACATGTCGAGTGGTATTTATTAAGTGGCTTTGTTTCCATAGGCCCCTTTGAAGACGTCTACTAATGACGAAACATGTAGGGCGTGGCTACGTCGTAAGCCGTCACGATTGCCCCATGTTATGCACGGGTTATTGCGATTTTTATATGCCGGCTTGTTTTTAATTGTATTTCTACCTCACGGAGCGTGCACTCTCCGTTGCGGTCTGTACTTTTATTTAATAAATCCTGAAACTTTTTTACACTATTGGAGCTCCGCTCTTTTGCTTTTTCCTTTGCCACACTGGGAGCAAGAGAGCTGTCCTTCCCCCCTCTTCAGGCGTTTCACTTGGACTAGCCCGGACCGGAGACAGCATTCCTGACAGCTGCTGGGGAGATCTTCTCATCATACGGTCCCTGCAGAGGGCAAAATCTGCATGCCTGATAGACCCTGCCAAGGAGGGGGTCCAACACGGAGGGTAAGAGTCCACCTTTACCACTTTTCTCACTTATTGGAGTCACCGCCAGTGGAATTGTACCATCCTGCACATCCCTCTCCTTTGTCGATCCACTCATAGGGAGATTGGTTGCTGCTAAGCTGTATAGTGGATGGAAGCATTTTTTCACTGATGAACGTTTTATGTTTGAACTCATGGACTGAGTCTGTTTGATTATCATGTTTTCACGTTATTATTATTGTTGTACTTCACATGTACACTTTTTTCTTTTTATTTGAGTTTTTATGATTGGCACGTATATTTTTCCACCACCCATTGAGTCATTTATTTGCTCTCAGTAGATTGTGGGTTTCACTACCACCCATATGCATTCACATTTATGTGTATATTCTCATACAGTTAGCGCACTTTATTTACTTTTGTTTCCATTGTCTTGGTTAAGTCAGATATGGATATTGAGAGACCTTTTAAACTCTTTTGTTAACATGTAATAAATTGAATAAATAAACTTTCGTATGGATAGATTTTGTATACATATATTTTTTTTTACTCTAATTACCATTTGAACTAAGCACTTTTAAAGTCCCTGGGGTGTTTTTACCCCATTCCCCTTTCCTTTGTGTATCTCTTTATGGGATGTGGTGCTAAGGCTGATTGTTCCTGCCCTCTCCATGTAAACAAACATTCATTATATTGCAGCTTACCAATTCTTAGATGTGATGGTTGCATTCCTTTTCTTTTTTTTTTTTTTTAGGTTATCTTTCTTCTATTTTCATCTAGAGATCCAACTAGTAAGTCTGTTGTTTTTCAAAAGAACACGCTACCTTTCAGATGTATCAGTTTATTTTTCATTGCTTACAATAATCAGCATTAATTTACCGTATTTATCGGCGTATAACACGCGCCGGCGTATAACACGCACCCCAAGTTTAGGAGGGAATTTTAAGGAAAAAAACTTTTAGGAGTAAAGTTTAAGGAAGAAAAACTCACATTAAAATGCCCATCAATGCAGCGTTATCGGTGTCAGTGCAGCCTTGCTCCAGTGTCTGTTGCAGCCTTGTCAGTGCAGCTTTGCCCCAGTGCAGAATTGTCAGTGCAGCCTTGTCAGTGCAGCCTTGCCCCAGTGCAGAATTGTCAGTGCAGCCTTGTCAGTGCAGCTTTGCCCCAGTGCAGCCATGTCAGTGCAGCCTTGCCCCAGTGCAGCCTTGTGAGATCCCCGCGATCCCTGCCGATATACACAGCCGTGTGTAAATTCAAATATGGCGCCGAGACTGCAGGGACCCGGCGGAGCCGAGATACTTATACCTGAGAGTCCTCGGCTTTTCTCGGCGCCGCTTACAGTCCCGCCCTATGATGAACATCACACAGGTCCCTGCAGTCTCGGCGCCATATTTGAATTTACACACGGCTGTGTATGTCGGCGGCGATCGCGACAATTGCCGCGATCGCTCTGATCACACAAAATTGGCGGGGATCGGCCTATAACACGCACCCACGATTTTCCCCTGATTTTCGGGGGAAAAAAGTGCGTGTTATATGCCGATAAATACGGTATTTATGGAAAACCTTTATCCCAAAAGAAAAAAAAAAACTGTTGCTATAACTGCTTATAAAGTGTTTGTTGCAGTTCAGATTCAATTTGTTAGTGTATCTATATGTATCTATATCTGCCAGCACATCTAACACCCCCCCCCCCCCCCCCACAACGCTGCTGTCCAAAAGTTCCCCCCTGTGCTCCTTCATCCAGAGCTGTGTCTCACTAATACAAGAGGCGTGTTACTGGCCAGATCACCAGGTGAAAACAGAGGGGGGGGGGGGCATAGAAAAGAAAACAAATGCAGCCACCATATCTATTGATTGGTAAGCTGCAAGATTTTCCATTTTTGGTTTTGGGTTTAATACCGCTATAAAAATTAAGCCGCAAAAAATAAGAAACCTGCATTGATTGTCAGTGATCTGTGTGCATGGAAAATGTAAAGTGGAAAATGTAACGTGTGTGGCCTGGTTTGTATCTCAGACAGTACAGCTGACGGTATTCTCTCCGTGTATATCCCCTTCCCCATTTATAGAATGGAACATGCCTCAGGTCTTACTTTGGTGAATGTATACAAGGCCAACAATAATATTTGAACTGAAGATCCTTTGTGAATGGATGGAGGTATGTTACACTGTCTGCATCTGCAGATAATGGAATATTTCCACACAATAGAACATGTCGTTTGAAATGTTTACTTAAAGTCGTTCTACAATCTAAAATTTTTATTTTTTTTAATTTAGGATTTTATGTACTCTTGGATCCTTACTTGGCTTAAAGCGGAGCTGCAGTCATTTTTCAAAATCTTTTTTTGATTAAGGCTTCATTCACACATGTGCGACTCGCCATGCAACATTGGGCATGACAAGTCGCAGCAAATTCTTTTAAATGTTGCCCGTTCAGATCAGCGCGACTTAAAGTCTCAGTGACTTTGAAAAGATGCCTGCACTACTTTGGTGCCACTTTTGATGCGACTTAGGTCCAGTGAGAAGGATCATTTGGGAGTATGGGCCCCACCCCAGACTCACCAAGGAATAGGAGGCAAGTGGACTATTGCGGTACATATGAAAGAGATATACATATATAGTACCAATCACTGGTAAAAATTCACAACATTTATTTATACAAAAATAGCAAAAGATCAACAAAACATATGAATTTAAAAGGTTCAGATGACATGATATTTCAACATGTTTCGTGGGTTTACCGCTTCATCAGGACAATACATCTGTGGATATAGATGAGAATACAAAATTAAATACCATATAGAGGATTTTTACAAGGTTATAGAATGGGGAGGGTGAAATGAGATAATAGGACTGCTTACCCGAGCTTTGGAGGGTGTGCAACAGCAAGGCAGCCCGGCTAAGCCTCCCCCCGGCGATTGGGAAGGGGATATGAGACACCAGCTAGCATCTGAGTGAAAGAGTATGGAGATGGGTAATCAATGTAAGTGTCAGTCATGAAGTGATGTGATTGTAAAAAGAATACACAAAATCACATCATGATTGGGGATAGGGGAAGGAAAGGAGGTGAAGGTGAGGGGAGTGAGGGAGAAATAAGGAGGAGAAAGGGGGAAAGGGGATAAGGTATGGAGGAGAACATAAGGAACAAGAGGGGAACAAAGAATAGGACCAGCGAAGAGTAGGAAGACCAGAGAAAGAGGGGAAAGAGACATGAAGGGGAAGTGAATGGGGTGGGTAACCAGGGACCAAAAAGCCCCACATGTGAGCATAATACTGGTGGATGTGGAACAAAAACCGTGAAGTTGTGAAGAGGAAACCAGCCATAAAAGCAAGTAGTGAGGTGAGATGTGTCTACAAACTGAACAACCTGGAAGTGTGAATGAAGGGGTGATGAGGGCAAAAGATAAAACTGACAGTTACCTAAGTCATAAATGTATTAGTGAATTAGTGAAATGTATTTTGTGAATTTTTACCAGTGATTTGTACTATATATGTATATCTCTTTCATATGTACCGCAATAGTCCACTTCCTTGGTGAGTCTGGGGTTGGGCCCACACTCCCAAATGATCCTTCTCAATTAATCTGGATGATGGTACATTTTACTGATTTATACTCTATCTACTTTGTTTTGTGAGGCCATACGCTTTCTATCTTAGGTCCAGTGAGTGTAAAGTTGGATCACAGTTGCACTCAAAGTCTCGTTCCGAAGTCACACTGGAAACTGTGAATGGACTCTTATGCAAAAATTGTAATTGTCCGGATGGCCGCACTCCAATGAAAACTATTTCTTTATTGTTAGAATAAATCCATGCAGCAAGGATAAAACTACTGACGCGTTTTACACCGTTATAGCAGGTACTTGTTCATAGCTAGCTTAGCTATGAACAAGCACCTGCTATAATGGTATGAAACGCGTCAGTGGTTTTATCCTTGCTGCATGGATTTATTATAACAATAATGAGATCGTTTTCATTGGAGTGCGGCCGTCCGGACCTTTTTGTTACAATTTTTGCATATGGTTGCATATTGAGCTGCACCCACGCTTGGAGAGAGAAGAGATAATTAGGAAGTAGACACCTGGAACGGGATCTTCTTTTTGTGAATGGACTCTTAGGTAGAGAAGGAGAGTGATAGGACCTCTGTTGAGTTTTATAGCAGTCTGAAGCCATACTGGATAGACACTATGTTACCAAAAGTATTGCGACGCCTGCCTTTTACAAGCACATGAACTTTAATGGCATCCCAGTCTTATGCCCCGTACACACAGTCGGATTTTCAGATGGAAAATGTCCGATCGGAGCGTGTTGTCGGAAATTCCGACCGTGTGTGGGCTCCATCGGACATTTTCCATCGGATTTTCCGACACACAAAGTTTGAGAGCAGGATATAAAATTTTCCGACAACAAAATCCGTTGTCGGAAATTCCGATCGTGTGTACACAAATCCGACGGACAAAGTGCCACGCATGCTCAGAATAAATAAAGAGATGAAAGCTATTGGACACTGCCCCGTTTATAGTCCCGACGTACGTGTTTTACGTCACCGCGTTTAGAACGATCGGATTTTCCGACAACTTTGTGTGACCATGTGTATGCAAGACAAGTTTGAGCCAACATCCGTCGGAAAAAATCCTAGGATTTTGTTGTCGGAATGTCCGAACAAAGTCCGACCGTGTGTACGGGGCATTAGTCTGTAGGGTTCAATATTGAGCTGGCCCACCCTTTGCAGCTATAACAGCTTCAACTCTTCTGGGAAGGAAGTTCACAAGGTTTAGGAGTGTGTCTATGGGAATGTTTGACCATTCTTCCAGAAGTGCGTTTGTGAGGTCAGGCACTGATATGGACAAGAAGGCCTGGTTCGCGGTCGCTGCTCTAATTCATCCCAAAGGTGTTCGATCAGGTTGCGGACCAGTCAAGTTCCTCCACTCCAAACTCGCTCATCCATGTCTTCTTTGCTTTGTGCACTGGTGAGCAGTCATGTTGGAACAAGAAGGGGCATCCCCAAAAAGTTGGGAGCACGAAATTGTTCAAAATGTCTTGGTATGGTGACGCCTTAAGAGTTCCCTTCACTGGAACTAAGGGGCCAAGCCCAACCCCTGAAAAATAAACAACCCCACACCATATTCCCCCTCCACCAAATGATTTGGACCAGTGCACAAAGCCAGGTCCATAAAGACATGGATGAGCGAGTTTAGGGTGGAGGAACTTGACTGGCCTTCACATTAAATTGGAAACTGCGAGCCAGGCCTTCTCATCTAACATCAGTGCCTGACCTCACAAATGCGCTTCTAGAAGAATGGTCAAACATTCCCATAGACACACTCCTAAACCTTGTGGACAGCCTTCCCAGAAGAGTTGAAGATGTTATAGCTGGAAAGGGTGGGCCAACTCAATATTGAACCCTACGGACTAAGACTGGGATGCCATTAAAGTTCATGTGCGTGTAAAGGCAGGCGTCCCAATACTTCTGGTAATTTAGTGTATGTATATATATATATATATATATATATATATATATATATATATATATATATATATATATATATATATATATATATATACATACATACACACACACACGTGTGTGTTTGAGCTTTGGGGTGCACACCCTATGTGCACCCCAAGGCCCACGCCTATGGACGCATTGTTCACCAACTGAAGTCTTCCAGCTGAGACCCATTACTCACAAATGGGAGCCTTTAAACTGAGACCCACTGGTCAGAAAACGAGAATCTTCCAACTACAACACATTTCTTACAGACAACAGTCTTCCACTGAGACCGCTCACAAAGTGGAGTCTTTCAAGGAGACCCTTTACTCACAAGCTGGAGTCTTCCAACTGAGACCTAATGTGCACCAACTGAAGGCTTCCAGTTGAGACCCATTACTCACAAATGTGAGTCTTTAGGCCGGGTTCACACTGTAACCCACTGCGGATCGCACAGGAGTGCTGTGCATTCCTGTTCCCCATTTCAGGGACGAATCAGGGCCGAAGCAATGCCTGAATTCGGACCTGAAACAGAGCCAAAAACGCACAGCGTTTCTGTGCAGTGCGCTCCATGGCCGCAGCAGAGATATGTGAACCGGCTCCGTAGGGAGCCAGTCACATTCTCCTGCTATGCGAATTGGATGCGGGGAAAACCGCATCCAATTCGCATAGGTGTGAACCCAGCCTCAAACTGAGACCCACTGCTCAGGAAACTGAAATCTTCCAAAAGAGACCCATTATAAGCAAACTGGAGTCTTTTGACTATGGTCGGTCGGGTCATCCGGAGCACTTACTCCATCTATGGCGGGCAGCACTTCAACCGGTTGACAAGTGGCCAGCATCACGGGGGCGGCTTCCTCTTCCCCTGCCCTCCTCCGCAGGTATCACATAGGCTCCCGCCTCCTCCCTCCTTCTCGGCGGCCAATCGGAGCACTTCTCCTTTCGGCCAATCGGGAAACGGGTCTCGTCCATGCGCCCCTAATCGACGGGCCGCCCCTGACTACGACCAATTTATAACAGACCACAGCCTTCCAACTGGGACCCCTTATGCAGCGTACACACGAGCGGACTTTTCCATCGGACTGGTCCGACGGACCAAATCCGGCGGACATTCCGACCGTGTGTGGGCTTCATTAGAATTCCGACGGACCTTTTCGGTCGAAAATCCGCCAGACTTTAATTTGAAACATGCTTCAAATCTTTCCGCCGGACCCGGTTCCTATCGGGAAGCGCGTTCGTCTGTATGCTGGTCCGACGGACCAAATACGACGCAAGGGCAGCTACAGCACCTGCCCGTGAGAATGTTTCCAGCACGATCCTATCGCGCTGGTTCTCGGCGACAGGGTATACTCTCGCGCTCGCTGCCATAGGAAAAACACATTTTCCTATGGCAGCGAGCGTGAGAAAGTTGGATTGTAAGGGGAACCCCCTACGCCGGTCCAAAAAAATCCATACCAAACCCTTATCCGAGCACGCAGCCCGGTCAGGAAAGAGGGTGGGGACGAGGGAGTGCCCCCCCTCCTGAACCGTACCAGGCCGCATGCCCTCAACATGGAGGGGGTGGGTGCTTTGGGGAAGGAGGGCGCCCTGCGCCCCCCCCAAAGCACCTTGTCCCCATGTTGATGAGAACAAGGGCCTCTTCCAGACAACCCTGGCCATTGGTTGTCAGGGTCTGCAGGCGGAGGGCTTATCAGAATCCGGGAATCCCTTTAATAAAGGGGGGCCCTTAGATCCCGGACCCCCGCCCTATGTGAATGAGTACCCATTCACCTGGGGAAAAAAAGTTTGAATAAAAAACACACTACACAGGTTTTTAAAGTAGTTTATTAGGCAGCTCTGGGGGTCTTCTTCTGACTTCGGAGGGGTCTCTTCCGACTTTTCCGCTCTCTCCGGCCTCTTCTCCCGTTGTCCGGTTCTTCTCCCAGTGTCCTGCCTCTTCTCCCGTGTCCGGTTCTTCTCCCGCTCTCCGGTTCTTCTGCCGGGCTCCTCCGCTATCTTCTGCTCTTTTGCCACTCTTTTGCTAGCGGTGACCCGGTCTTCTTCGTTGTCTTTTTCCCTCTTCTCTTCTTCCGATGTTGACACGACGCTCTCTCCTGTAATGCTGTGTGCGTGCTGTGCAATGACTTGCCCGGTGACCCGCCCCTTATGTTGTCACAGTCCCAGGGCATGCTGGGACTGTGCCATCATAAGGGGCGGGGTCACCACCCGGTGACCACGCCCCATACCTATATAAGTCATTGCACAGCTTGCACACAGTATTACAGCGTGAAAGAGCGTTGTGTCAACATCAGAAGAAGAGAAGAGGGAAGAAGACGACGAAGAAGACCGGGCCACCGCTAGCAAAACAGCGGAAAAAGAGCAGAAGATAGCGAAGGAGCCCGGCAGAAGAATCGGACACCGGGAGAAGAGGCCGAAGAGCAGGAGAAGAACCGGATACCGGGAGAAGAGGCCGGAGAAGTTGAAAGAGACCCCCCGAAGTCGGAAGAAGACCCACGGAGCTGCCTAATAAACTACTTTAAAAACCTGTGTAGTGTGTTTTTTATTGACCAGGTGAATGGGTAGGGGTACGATGTACCCCATACTCATTTACATAGGGCGGGGGGCCGGGATCTGGGGGCCCCCTTATTAAAGGGGGCTCCCGGATTCCGATAAGCCCCCCGCCCACAGACCCTGACAACCAACGGCCAGGGTTGTTGGGAAGAGGCCCTTGTCCTCATCAACATGGGGACAAGGTGCTTTGGGGTGGGGGGCCGCACCCCAAATATACTTTCTCGAATCGATGTGCTTCTCCCTGTCTTCAAATCCCATCCTTCTATTTGTGTCTTAGTTCGTGTTGATATTTGTGATGTGTGTTCTTTATCTCCTACTCTACCTACCCTACCCAGCCCACCCTTATCCCCCCCTTCTATCACCACCCCCCCTCCCATACCTCCCCACCCCTGCCCAACTGGGCTTCCCCATAGGGGTTCACCCGTGACCTCTCCATACCTCTCCCACCATTACCTCCTCACATTGCAAACCAACACTCTTAACAATTTCTGTGCAAAGTATAACCCATGTGAAAGCCTCATTTGCTCCTTGATTTCCATCCTTGCGTACATCTAAACGTTCCAATAAAGTGCAATTCCTCTCCTCCACTCCTTATATTTCAATCAACCATTATTATTACTTGTGATATTCTAATGATAGTCCAAATGTGAAAGAAGAAGAAAAAAGGGGAAGAGAAAAAGTTCTCTCCCTTTCCCACAGAAGTATGTATAGAAACTGCACACACATTTAAAAAAAAAAAAAATATATATATTATATATATATATATATATATATACATACATACACACACACACATATATACACAGTGGGGATCGAAAGTTTGGGCACCCCAGGTAAAAATGTGTATTAATATGCATAATGAAGCCAAGGAAAGATGGAAAAATCTCCAAATGGCATCAAATTACAGATTAGACATTCTTATAATATGTCAAAAAAAGTTAGATTTTATTTCAATCATTTACATTTTCAAAATTACAGAAAACAAAAAAAAATGGCGACTGCAAAAGTTTGGGCACCCTGCAGAGTTAATAACTTGTACTGCCCCCTTTGGCAAGTATCACAGCTTGTAAACGCTTTTTGTAGCCAGCCAAGAGTCTTTCAATTCAATGTTTGAGGTATCTTTGCCCATTCTTCCTTACAAAAGTCTTTTCAGTTCTTTGAGATTTCTGGGCTGTCTGTCACGCACTGCTCTTTTAAGGTCTATCCATAGATTTTCAATAATGTTGAGGTCAGGAGATTGTGAAGGCCATGGCAAAACCTTCAGTTTACGCCTCTTGATGTAATCCCCCGTGGATTTTGAGGTGTGTTTAGGATCATTATCCATTTGTAGAAGCCATCCTCTCTTTAACTTCAGCTTTTTCCAGATGGCATCAAGTTACCATCCAAAATTTGCTGAAATTTTATTGAATCCATTTTTCCTTCTACTCGTGAAATGTTCCCTGTACCACTGGCTGCAATACAACCCCAAAGCATGATTGATCCACCCCCATGCTTAACAGTTGGACAGAGGTTCTTTTCATTAAATTCTATGCCCTTTCTTCTCCAAACGTACCTTTGCTCATTCCGGCCAAAAAGTTCTATTTTAACCTCATCGGTCCACAGAACTTGTTTCCAAAATGCCTCAGGCTTGTCTATATGTTCATTTGCAAAGTTCAAACGCTGATTTTTGTGGTGAGGACGTAGAAGAGGTTTTCTTCTGATGACTCTTCCATGAAGACCATATTTGTACAAGTATCTCTTTATAGTGGAATAGTGTACCACAACTCCAGTGTCTGCCAGATCTTTCTGGAGGGATTGTGCAGTCAAACGTGGGTTTTGAATTGCTTTTCTCACAATCCTGCGAGCTGTTCTGTCTGATATTTTTCTTGGTCTTCCAGATCTTGCTTTAACTTCCACTGTTCCTGATGACTGCCATTTCTTAATTACATTCCGAACAGAGGATATTGACATCTGAAAACGCTTTGCTATCTTCTTATAGCCTTCTCCAGCTTTGTGAGCGTCAACTATTATCAGTTTCAGTTTTCTAGACAACTGCTTAGAAGAACCCATGGTGCTGATTGTTGGGGCATTTAAAACCTTTGAGATTGACATCACCTGGTCTTCCCAGACGATGATTGAGAACAATCCATGACACTGGCAGGTCTCAGCTTTGCAAAGGGGGCAGTGCATGCTATAAATTTTGCAGATGCCATCTTTTTGTTTTCTGTAATTTTGAAAGTGTAAATGATGGAAATAAAATCTAACTTTTTTTGACATATGATAAGAATGTCTAATCTGTAATTTGATGCCATTTGGAGATGTTTCCATCTTTCCTTGGCTTCGTTATGCACATTAATACACATTTTTACCTTGGGAGCCCAAACTTTCGATCCCCACTGTATATATAAAAATATAAATATAAAACACAAATATAAAACACAACAGAGAGGGGGGAGGAGGAGGGAAGAGAGAAGAGAGAAAAAGAAAATAAAAACCCAGAAAAAAAGGGGCCAGCAGAAAAAAAAAGAAAAAAAAAAATTATCTTTACACCCTACCACCCGCCCCCCCCCCCCCCCATACATAATCGAATCAAAATAGCAATAGTTCAATGCCCATGCCCATTATATTGTACTAAGCTATAAGTCCTTCTTATTTTCCTCCAACCACTGTGTCACTTCAGCTGGAGAGTTGGAAAAAAAAAGTTCCGCCAAGTGCTGTCACGGGCCGGGTACAACAGTGCATATACAAACTTGTGTTTCATCAAGCTGCGCTTAATCGGTATAAATTCAGCTCTACGCTTTTGAAGATCTGGTGAGAAGTCCTGGTACAATGAGACCTTAAACCCATTATACTTTATGTCCCCCATCTCTCTGGCCTTCTGTAATAGGGCCACCTTATCATTGTAGTTAAGAAGTTTCAGGAGTAGGGGTGTAGGGTAATTGCCCATCTGTCGGGTTTTAAAAGGGACTCGATGTGCGCTTTCAATCGCAAATAATGGTGTAAAAATAGTAGGGCCAAAAATTTCCCTGAGCAACCTCTCTAAACATGCTATGGGGTTGGGGCCCTCACTTTGCTCTGGCAAACCTATCACCCTCACATTATTTCTGCGACTACTATTCTCCATTTCATCGAGTTTAGCCGCCTGTATGTCCATTTGTTCCTTGAGCCCTTTAATTTCTCGCCTCAATGGGTACAGATCATCATCAACTGTGCTTACTCTTTCTTCCAAAGCAGTAATCCTTTCCATATTTTTACAAAGTTCTTGCCCCATAGTAAGTACTTCCTCATGATGGTTTTTAGCTGGCTATCAAGACTAGTAATTGAATCTTTACAGTCGTTAACCGCATTGAGTACATCTTTCAACGAGGGTTCCTCTTTCAGCAATATAGGACCAACCACAGGGGCCATCTCCGGTGCCACAAGTGGGATTGCAAATACAGATCCTGGTTTTCCTCCCCCTGGCCCTTTGGTACTCACTGTTTTGATGGTTGAAGGAGTAGTTGGGTTTGAGGAGGTCTGCCCTTGACTCTTCCTGTCTGTTGAGGAAGCCATCTGCGGTTTGGCTTGCGGTTTGGCTTGCTCTGTTGCCTGTTGGCTGTCCTCTTAACAGGTGACAGGGAAGCTGTATGTACGTATCGCTCCAGTTTGGCTGCTGCCTGATGTCCTTTCTCCTTCGCAGCACGTGTTAATTGAGCCCCCTCCTGGGATGGCTGTTCCTCTGCTCCTTGTTTTCTAGACATGCTGACTTTTTCTTTTCCAAGGCTTTTTCTTTTTCTTTCCCCCCCTCCTTTCTTTACAAATGTTGTTGCTATTGGGATGTTATTCGGGGGGGGGAATTAGAGTCTCCGCCGGGTCACTTCTCTCCTCCCGCAGTGCACACTCCACTCACAGGTCCTTGTATGTCCCTGTATGTCCACACACTCCAAGTCCCTCCTTCCATGCCAGCCGAGCTGAGCGCCACCGCTCACCAGTGAGTACTTGCAACGTAATCTCCGCTGGCGGAAGTCTCACGGAATCTCGAAGATCTCAAGCGGGATCACAAGCTCGGCGTCTCCGTTTCAGCTTCGGCTCTCACCTCTCATCTCCAAAGCCCGTCGCCCCTCATACTGTACTGCAAGAGAAGCCGGGGGGGGGGGTCAAGCGTCTCCCCAGGCTGGACACTCTCGACTCCCAAGCGGGGACCCCAAGGCGGCAAAGCGGCAAGTCGGTAAGAAGCGGAGCGGAGGAGAAGTACTGCACCGCACCTCACACACTCACTCTCGCTCTCTCCTACATCCGGTCACGCCCCTCGGGTTCCACAAATTAGTTTGACACCGAAGAGTGAGAGATCAGACTTGAATGACTTCGCCAGATATATGGTACGCCATGAGCTCATTAACACTACCCTCTCAAAGTTTGACGACTGTCTGGAGAGCTACAAGGCCTGGAGATCAACCTTCAAAGTTGCTATTGCTGGTCTCAACCTTACTACCAAGGAGGAACTTGATTTGCTCATAAAGTGGCTAGGGCCAGAATCTGCAGATCGTGTTAAAAGACTGAGAACAGTGCACGTTGACCACCCAGATGCAGGGTGGTTGCTGCATGGGCAAGACTTGAGCAAGCATATGGTAGCTCTGAAGCCATAGAAAGCTCTCTATTCAAGAGACTGCAAAACTTCCTAAAAATAGGGAACAAAGACTATCGCAAGCTCCAAGATCTGAGTGATCTTCTCATGGATCTGGAGTTGGCAAAGACGGACCCACGTCTACCTGGACTAAGCTTCCTGGACACTGCTCATGGTGTCAATCCAGTGGTGTCTAAACTGCCATACGGCCTGCAAGAGAAATGGGCACAACAGGGCTCAAGGTACAAAAGAGACTATAACGTATCTTTTCCTCCATTCGCATATTTTTGCAGGTTCGTCAGTGATCAAGCCTTCAGCTTCATTGGACCCAACTTGCCTGCTTCATCATCATCATCATTATCAAGGTATGATAACTAGGGTTACGATACCACTTTTTTAGGACCGAGTACAAGTACCGATACTTTTTTTCAAGTACTCGCCGATACCGATTACCGATACTTTTTTTTTAATGTCACGTGACAGTGTTTTTTTTTGGCGGGGGGGGGGGGGTGGGGGGTGAACGTGTGTGGTTTTTTTTTTATTTACAATTTTTATTTTTTACAATAATATTTTTTTTATTCTTTATTGCAATATGTGTTTTTTTTTTTGTTTTTTTTTTTTGTTTTTAAATCAGCCTTGTTGGGGGTCTTTGGTGAGATATCAGGGGTCTTAACAGACCTCTGAAATCTCCCCCTTGAGACAGAGGATAGAGATTCCCCAGTCCCTTTCTCTGCAGCCTCAGCTGCACTGAGAATGAATGGAGAGAAGACAGCGGCTCCTCTCCATTCATAAACGGACACATCGTAATCACATGAGATTACAATGTTTCAGTTATGTGAATGGACAGAGTCAGCTGACTCTGTCTATTCACAAAGGAAGGAGGAGGACGGCGGAACGGAGGGGGAGAACCAGGGGGGACAGAGAAGGAGAGGGGAACGGAGGGTACAGCGGAGGGGGCCAGAAAAGGAGAGAGGAACGGAGGGGACAGCGGAGGGGGCCAGAAAAGGAGAGAGGAACGGAGGGGACAGCGGAGAGGCACAGGGAAGGACAGAGGAACAGAGGGGGACAGCGGAGAGGCACAGGGAAGGAGAGAGGAACGGAGGGGGGACAGCGGAGAGACACAGGGAAGGAGAGAGGAACGGAGGGGACAGCGGAGAGGCACAGGGAAGGACAGAGGAACAGAGGGGGACAGCGGAGAGGCACAGGGAAGGAGAGAGGAACGGAGGGGGGACAGCGGAGAGACACAGGGAAGGAGAGAGGAACGGAGGGGGACAGTGGAGAGGCACAGGGAAGGAGAGAGGAACGGAGGGGGACAGCGGAGGGGGACAGAGGAACCGAGGGGGCATGGAGGAGGATGCAGTGACAGCCAGCGGTGAGCGATCACCGCTGTATGTCACTAAAGCTGCTGAAAGCCTCTGGGGGAGAATCTTGTAACTCCCCCACGCGCCGATCACAGGTGTCTTCCAGGTATCGGGGGAAGCATCAGGAGCATTTGCCCGAGTACAAGTACTTGGGCAAATGCTCGGTATCGGTGCCAATACCGATACTAGTATCGGTATCGGGACAACCCTAATGATAACATAGCAGCTAAACATAGAGACTTTATTAGAGCAATATCTGTTGAAAGGACAGACATCTCACCACCCGTATCCTCTCCTGCTCACCAGAGCGATTCAGGTGACAGAGATAAAGACCCTAATTGATTAATAAAGAAATGTTGTGGGCTTAGGGCAAAGCCGCTACAAGAGCGCAGGGAGATTCTTCAGAAACTTGGAATATGCTACAGGTGCTGTGCTTGTGTTGGACATTTTGCTAAAGACTGTAAAGTTGTCATCAAGTGCACAGAATGCAGTAGCGACAGACATGTTACAGCTATGCATCCAGGCCCACCCTCAGACAATTCACAGCAGCCTCCTACCTCCAGCCCTGTCTCAAGTCATGACAGGGAGCAACAAGGCCATGCTCCAGCCACAGCTAATGTTTCCTCTTCTTGCACAGAAGTCTGTGGAGAAGACTTGGATTTCATATGCTGTGCTAAGATATGCCTATTCAAGATATACCCAACCTGAGGAAGCTATTAGGATGAATGCCATAATAGATGAACAGAGCAACAGATCCCTGGTTAACCCTAAATTCTTTGAGATCTTTGGTATAGATGGACATGCATCACTGTATACTCTCAGAACCTATTCTGGTCGTGAAGAGACCTTCGGCAGAAGGGCCACTGGGTTCATGGTCTCTCATATCAATAAGGAAGAGGGCATACCCCTACCAACATTAGTTGAGTGTGACCAGATACCAGATGAAAGGGAAGAAATTCCTACTCCAGAGGCTGCATGTCACCATCCTCACTTAAAGTGGAGTTCCACCCAAAAGTGGAACTTCCACTCATCAGATTCCTCCCCCCCTCCGGTGACACAGTTGGCACCTTTCAGGGGGGAGGGGGGTAAAGATACCTGTATATTACAGGTATCTTTACCCACTTCCGGCATAGATAGCCGCAGAATCTGCGGTTATTTACGCCACTTCCTGCTCCCTCCCCGCTGCCTGCTGGGAAACACACGGGTCCCAGAGGCAGCAGGGACCATTCGTATTGCGCTGCGCGACTCGCGCATGCGCAGTAGGGAACCGGGAAGTGAAGCCGCACGGCTTCACTTCCTGATTCCCTTACCGAAGATGGAGGCGGCAGCACCCGAGGACCGAGAGACGCTTCGGCCTCGGGTGCCGACATCGCGGGCGCCCTGGACAGGTAAGTGTCCATGTTTTAAAAGTCAGCAGCTGCAGTATTTGTAGCTGCTGACTTTTAAAAAAAAATTTTCGGCGGCGCTCCGCTTTAAGGCACCTTGTTAATGAGATTCCTGCAATGGACATGAATGCTGAAATCTTGGTCTCGCTAGGAAGAGAGATTCTCAGAATACATAAAGTACGCAAGCTGTGCAATGGACCTGATGGTGCCCCTTACGCACAAAAACTTGATCTAGGCTGGGTAATCGTGGGCAACGTATGCTTGGATAGAATACGTACCTCATCCGAGATCCACTCCTTCAAAATGTACACATTAGGAAATGGACGTGCATCCCACTTCAAACAGTGCCCTCGCCATTATGAAGTAAAAGAGAACCCTCTTGACATCATCTAAGTACCCGATGTCACTCCTAAACTTTGTGATGACAACCTAGGTATCACAGTGTTTTGCACTATAAGCGATGACAACAAAATAGCCTTGTCAGTCGAAGACAGAAAGTTCATCAAAATAATAGACAAAGATTTCTTCCAGGATGAGTCTAACAGCTGGGTTGCACCATTACCTCTTCCTGCTGCAAGGGTTAAACTCCTCACCAATTGTGAACAGGTTCTATCCATATTTAAAGCGGAGTTCCACACAAAAATGGAACTTCCACTTTTCGGAACCCTCCCCCCCTCCGGTGTCACATTTGGCACCTTTCAGGGGGGAGGGGGGTGCAGATACCTGTCTAAGACAGGTATTTGCACCCACTTCCGGCATAGACTCCCATGGGAGTCTATGCCTCTTCCTGCCCCTCCGCGCTGTCTCCTGGGAAACACACAGCTCCCAGGAGAGAGCGGGGACCACTTACGATGCGCAGAGCGACTCGCGCATGCACAGTAGGGAACTGGGAAGTGAAGCCGCAACGCTTCACTTCCTGATTCCCTCACCTAGGATGGTGGCGGCAGCTGCCGAGAACCGAGCGGGTTCTCGGCATCGCCTGCCGACATCGCTGGACCCTGGGACAGGTAAGTGGCCATGTATTAAAAGTCAGCAGCTGCAGTATTTGTAGCTGCTGGCTTTTAATTTTTTTTTTTTTTGGGCGGTGTGGGTGGACCCCCGCTTTAACTCACTTCAACGAACACTAAAGAACAGGCCTGAAATGAAGGAACATTTCATTGCCTTTGTGAAAAGGATCTTTGACTCCTTACTTAGACAGTTCTCAGAGACTATTAAAGATTGGGATGCTCCACTACCAGTAGACCAGCTTTCAAGGTGGGAGTCCTGTAAACAATATCTACATGCCTTAGATGGAATCCGTATACCACGCTTCTACACTTCTGCCTCCCTTGCCACAAGTCAGAGCAAAAAGCTTCACATCTTCTCAGATGCATCTACTGAGGCCATAGCAGCTGTCGCTTACCTCAAGGTAAGAAATTCTTCTAATCAAGCCCACATAGGGTTTCTGTTTGGGAAAGCTAAGTTAGCACCTAAGCCTGAACACAAGATTCCCAGGCTTGAACTTTGTGGGACTGTGCTAGCTGTAGAAATAGCAGATTTCATACTGCGTGAGCTAGACATTCAGATAGATGACGTCAGATTCTACACAGACAGCAAAGTTGTTCTGGGCTACATATACAACCAGACTAAACGTTTCTATGTCAGCAACCGTGTAGAGAGAATCAGGAAATCATCTACACCTGAACAATGGCATTATGTTCCATCTGAAACTAACCCTGCAGATCATGCCACCAGGCCAGTGTCTGCAAGTGTCTTTGCAAATTCTTCTTGGTTAACAGGTCCTGAATTCCTGCTGGATCATTCAGAAGAAACCAAAGCTGATGACTTCAGTCTTATAGAACATGACAAAGATTCAGAGATTCGTCCTGAAGTTAAAGGGGTTGTAAAGGTAATTAAAAAAAAAAAAAATAAATAACAAACATGTTATACTTACCTTCACTGTGCAGTTCGTTCTGCACAGAGTGGCCCCGAACCTGGTCTTCTGGGGTCCCTCGGCGGCTGTTTCAGCTCCTCTCCGCAAGAACTAACCACCTTAATGCGAGCTCCCTCGCATGGTGGTTAGTTATTGCGGGCGCGCTCCCGTGATACAGCCGGCGGCTATAGCCGCGCGCTGTATCACTCGGCCCCGCCCCCCGGCGCGCTCCCGTGATACAGCCGGCGGCTATAGCC
Source organism: Lithobates septentrionalis (assembly GCA_037952835.1). Taxonomy (NCBI): domain Eukaryota; kingdom Metazoa; phylum Chordata; class Amphibia; order Anura; family Ranidae; genus Lithobates; species Lithobates septentrionalis. The sequence goes on along the minus strand of JBBDGP010002944.1, from coordinate 100,622 downwards.
GCGCGCTGTATCACTCGGCCCCGCCCCCCGGCGCGCTGCGTCATTGGATGTGATTGACAGCAGCACGAGCCAATGGCTGCGCTGCTTTCAATCCATCCACTATAGCCAATCAGCGACCAGGCTGAGCGGTGAAATGGAGGTCGGGAGCGAGCGGCTGAGTTTCGAGGTGTCAGGTAAGTAAAACGGGGGGGGGGCTGGGGGCGGCGGTATTGTCAAAAGTTTTTTCACCTTAATGCATAGAAGGCATTAAGGTGAAAAAATGTATACCTTTACAACCCCTTTAAAACCCTTGTCACCAGAACTGAACAAAGACTCGTCTTGGGCTGTCAACTCTTTGAACGTTTCTCCAAGTGGAGAAGGCTTGTACGCACCACCGCAAGGTTAGTTCATATTGCAGATTGCTTTCACACAAAGCCCACAGATGCTCACTGTCAAGGCTGGCACGTGTGCCAAAAGCTTCTTTCTGCAAAATAAATTGCTGAAGGTGAATTGATCATAATACGCAGTGTACAACAGAGTGTCTTTGGCTCAGAAATTAAATGTACCCGTGACAAGAGGGACAGGGCAATAAACAGTCCAATTGCCAACCTGAATCCATTCGTTGACAATGATGGTATGTTAAGGGTTGGTGGATGTTTAAACAAGGCTGAGTTGAGTGAGCAAGAACAGAATCCACTCATTATACCTGCTCGACATCATATCACCACTTTGCTCATAAGGCACTACCATGAAGGGGTTAAGCACCAAGGTAGACACTTCACAGAGGGTGCCATAAGAGCTGCAGGGCTTTGGATTATGGGAGCAAAAAGACAGATCAGCACTGCACAGCTGTGTTAAGTCAGATTTGCCAGCTGACAGGTTAAGTACTGGCCCACCTTCACTCATGTTGGTTTGGATGTTTTTGGGCCATGGATAGTAACAGCCTGCAGAACTCGAGGTGGCCAAGCAAATAGCAAACGATGGGCAGTGCTGTTCACTTGCATGAGTGTGTGCGTGCGGTACACATTGAAGTGATAGAATCTATGGGTGCCTCAAGTTTCATCAATGCTCTAAGACGATTCCTAGCCATCAGAGGACCAGTCGAGACACTAAGATCTGACTGTGGAACTCATTTCGTTGGAGCCTGTCGAGAGTTACAGCTCAACTCTAGGCCAATCCAAGACTTTTTAGCTGAAAAAGGCTGTACATAGATTTTCAATCCTCCTCATTCTTCCCACATGGGTGGCTCATGGGAGAGAATGATAGGCATCACACGTAAAATATTGGACTCTATGCTTATGGACTTTAATTCCACAAGACTTACCCACAAGATTTTAACCACCTTCCTGGCAGAGGCATCTGCTATAATCAAGACCACTTGTTCCAGTGTCCAAAGATCCAGAGAGCCCAACTATCCTTACCCCAGCTATTCTTCTTACCCAGAAGCTTGGGTCTGTTCCGGTTCCACCTGGAAACTTTAAAACAGGAAATCTGTGCTATAACCAGCGGAAACGAGTACAACACCTCGCCAACTGCTTGTTGGAAGATCGAGTATCTTTCTACTCTGCAAGGACGCAGGGAATGGCAACGGCTGAACCCTACCATACAAGTTGGAGATCTCGTTCTGCTTAAGGACCAGCAAGCTGAAAGAATCGAATGGCTCATGGGACTTATTGTAAAGAGCGTTCCTAGTGATGACGGTAAGGTATGTAAGGTTGGAGGTGAAGGTTTTAAGACAAGGGACCGAAAAGACTTTCATCAGACCTATCACGGAACTTATTCTGCTCTTACCCTTTGGAGAATGAACTTGTTTGCCTACGCTGCTGGATCCTACCTGTGGCTTCAAGAAGAAAGTGTCTTGAACTTTAATTGACATAACTTGAAGCCTTGAATTAAGAGTTACCCTGTTTCCCTGAAAATAAGACCTAGCGTGATTGTCAGTGATGGCTGCAATATAAGCCCTACCCACCAAATAAGCCCTACCCTGTTTCTCCAAAAATAAGCCCTACCCTAAAAATAAGACCTACAAGGACTTTAAATAGGGCTTATTTGGGGGGTAGGGCTTATATTGCAGCCATCACCGACAGTCACGCTAGGTCTTATTTTCGGGGAAACAGGGTATTGTTATTGCATTATATGCATGTTCTTTTTATGTCTTTCAGGTCTTTAAGACAGCCAGCAAATTACACTGTTTGTTATTTGCAGTTGCATAACTACTGTTCTGATGTATATAGTGACATTTACCATGCCAGACGGGGAGTGTGCTGCCCCAACGGGGCAAAGAATTTATATAGACTGTTTTCCCAACCATTTTCTATGAACTTGCTGCCATCTAGTGAGCTTTTGTGGTAATGCACTTGTTTCTTATGTTCTTTTTCCCTTATGTTATGAGCATTGTATGTAATGCTCCACCCTTTTTCCTGTGTTTGTACTTCCTGTGTCATGGATGCAGCTTCAAGCCACATGTAGCAGGGCCCATGTATTCTGCATTGTAAGCTACAGACAATGTCATCTTTTGACCACGTAAATACCACAACCTATTCATCTGTTTGTATCCCGTCATCTGCTGTAACCTGATGTTCAGAATAAAAGCACCTTTGTGGATATTTGGTGAGTTCAAGCTATCTGATGAGGATTGTCCTCAGTGATTATATCTTATACAGGCCAAGCATAGAGGTCTTACAAGGGATAAATCGCTTCACAACAATCGGAGTCAGAATACACTGTACTAACTATTCGATGTTAGTACACCAATCTCCCCTGCTGAGCTACTGTGCTCTGACAGGGGGGTGGCCCCCCTTCAGAACACTCCGGTCAGCGCTCTCAGCCATCAGGTGAGAGCGCTGATCGGATGTCGATTGTCAGACCTTTTTTGGTCATGACCGCTGCTTGGCCAGCTTCTTTTGGACCGGCTGCCATACACATGTGCCGAATGTCGGCCGATGCCGCCTGATATTCTGCCCGTGTGTACTAAGCTTAAATCTTCAAGTGCAGAACTAGTGCTGGGCTTTCCTAATATACCCCCATACTCAGCATAAATGCACTAAATGTTTATTTTAAAAATAATAATTTTATATCTATATTAAAATGAATGACGTAACATGGTTTAAAAATAACAAATAAAGAAAAAGACTATATGAAACAAAGAAATGAACAAAATCAAAAAGCAGAAACATAACCAGCACCCAGTTCTGGGATTTCTACTTTACAACCCACACCTAAAATATAAGAATTACCGGAGGCCTGAAACCAAGCAGTGCCATCTTACTTCTCATAAAACATAAATATTAGGATTTGCAGTAGACTGTTTATTGCCATGACATATCTTCTGAGTTATCTCAAATACATTCCATTTTAGATGTTGTCTTTTCCTAATACTGGAAGTCTAAAAAGTCCTTTTCCTAATCTATTTCTACATTATATTGTCAAAAGTATTGGGACACCTGCCTTTACACGCACATGAACTTTAATGGCATCCCAGTCTTAGTCCGTAGGGTTCAATATTGAGTTGGCCCACCCTTTGCAGCTATACCAGCTTCAACTCTTCTGGGAAGGCTGTCCACAAGGTTTAGGAGTGTGTCTATGGGAATGTTTTACCATTCTTCCAGAAGTGCATTTGTGAGGTCAGGCACTGATGTGGATGAGAAGACCTGGCTCGCATTCTCCACTCTAATTCATCCCAAAGGTGTTCTATCAATTTGGGGTCAGGACTCTGTGCAGGCCAGTTAAGCTCCTCCACCACAAACTCACTCATCCATGTCTTTATGGACCTTGCTTTGTGCACTGGTGCGCAGTCAAGTTGGAACAAGAAGGGGCCATCCCCAAAAAGTTGGGAGCATTATATTGTCCAAAATTTCTTGGTATGCTGACGCCTTAATGCCGCGTACACACGGTCGTACTTTTCGTCTACAAAAGTCCAACGGACGCAGACGGACTAAAGCTGGCTGGTAATCCGATCGTGTGTGGGCTTCTCCGGACTTTCAACGTACTTTTTTAGCCTCAAATCCGACGTACTTTAGATTTGAAACATGCTTCAAATCTTTACTTCGTAACTACGACGGACCCCGAAGTCCGCTCGTCTGTATGCTAGTCCGACGGACAAAAAAACGACGCATGCTCATAAGCAAAAACTAAACGGAAGCACTCGGTCTAGTAAAACTAGTGTTCGTATTGTAGGTAGCACATTCATCACGCTGCAAAATCTGTGATCGTTGAATGCAGCGCATTTTATTTCTTCATTACGAATGCTCTATAAAGAACGAAGGTGTTTTGCTGTTCATATTCAGAGTTCTCCCAAACTGATTTCTGGATTCTTTTTCTCTTTGATCTCATGAATGATATAGTATGCTTTTTAAAAACAATGTTTCCATACTAATATAATACTTTTTACCTTTTTTTTTTTTTTTTGGTTTTTTTTGTGTGGAATCATATTTTCTTGTAATTTTTATCCAGATATTTATTTTATGATTGGTGTTGAACTTTTTTATATGTTTATCTCTATATTTTTAATTTTCATTTTTTGGTGTTTGTAAAGTTACCACAAATAACCCATTTGTATTTTTTTTTTTTTTGTTTTTTTTTTTTAATTTTTTTTTTAATATTTTTTAGGTTTGTAAAGTTACCACAAATAACCCATTTGTATTTTTTTTTTTGTTTTTTTTTTTTAATTTTTTTTTTTATATTTTTTAGGTTTGTAAAGTTACCACAAAGAACCCATTATAATGTTTTTTTTTTTCTAGTGATTATTTTTTATTTTTAAGATAAAGTTAACCCAAAGCACCGTTTTTGGTTATGTATATTTTTGTTCTTTCCCAGACTTACCACTCGAACATTATTAACATTAGTAATGTATTTTTGGTGTGTTTTTGCAAACTCAATGAGATTGTTGTCCCTTGATAATTTAACATTGTGTGTAAAATCAATGATTTAAAAGAAAACACATAAAGTCTTTTGCTAAACTCAAAAAAAGATCCATTTATTCATGGTCAAAATAAAAAAAAGAGGAAGTCAACGCTGGAAAAAGTCTGTGTACCAGAAAATTGGGATCTTGAGGAGTCCATATAAGAGGGAGCACAATCTGGTCCAAGAATCCCAGAGATCAACAGCACCAGCAGATGATATAGATGTCCCCAGACTGTGGTACTACAACAGCCTGCGTCTTCTGTCAGACCAGACTGAACCCAGGTCATCACTTTCTTCTCTTCCCTGCAGCCTTCCCTCCACGCTGCCCTGCACCCTTCCCTGCAGCCTTCCCTGTAGCCTTCTTTGGAGGCTGTGGCTGTGGTGTTTCAGTTGTGGCAGGAGGAGGAGGAGGAGGAGGAGGAGGAGGAGGAGGAGGAGGAGGAGGGGGGGCTGCCTCATGTAGTTGTGTGTTTCGGGTTAGCGTGCCCTGCAGCCCCTTCTGGATAGTTTCCCCAAATAGGCGCTCGCAAATGAGACGCTGCTCCCAGTCCATTTGAAGAAGCCTGCTGGCTAAGTAGCAGCCATAGGCCTCTTCTGCTTCGGGGGGGGCTCCTCAAGAAACGTGTGGCCTCTTGCATGAGGCGCAGGGATGCCTCCTGTGTGACGGCCCCCTTCCTGGCCCTTTTTTTGGGAAGGTGGAGGGGAGGCACTTGTGATTGGGTCATGCTCCTACTGGGCCCAGCCACCTCACTGGGACCAGCCACCTCACTTGGCCCAGCCACCTCACTGGGACCAGCCACCTCCTGCCTGACACTGGGCCCAGCCTCCTCCAGGATGATGGGGAATCCGGCCTCCTCCAGGCTGTCCATGGGCCCGGTCTCCTCCTGCCTGCCACTTTCCACACATTCCTCCTGGATGGACTCATCCTGTGTATAAAAAAAGGACAATAGTTTTAGTATATTTTTTGGGGTTCATCAATGACACACAATTTATTTCTCATGACTAGCAAATTTAATGTGAATACATCTCTTTAATAAAAGAGTCTAATCAGACACCCTAATTTTTTCTAGCAGGTGCCAAACATATTTAGCTACTCCTGTCAATTGATATGTCTACACAATTTTGAGTGCAAAAATCTGTGAGAAAATTCTAACATCCAGTTAACCTCATTAATATTAGTACAGTAAATATTGTTTAAACTAATTTACCTGACTCCAGATGGTCATATCCGGTTCATCCAGGATGGAAGACCCAGCTTGCTCCTCATCAGCCTCTGCTGGGGTGGAGGGAAGGGTGGAGGGAAGGGTTGAAAGTGATGCCCTGGCTTCAGTCTGGTCATCAAGAAAACGTAGTTGATTGTAGTACCACAGCCTGGGTACATAAACATCATCTGCTGATGCTCCTGATCTCATAGATTCCTGGATCTTCTTATGCTCCCTCTTATACATATTCCTCAAGACCCCAATTTTCTTGAGCAATATCTCCATTGTTGCGTCCGGGATGGTCGCCTGGACAAAGGACAGAAGTCTCTCCATTCCTCATCTCTCGATATTTCGTAATGAAAGCAGTAAGGAACTCTGGATCCTTAAATAGGGGATTCATTATATCTGGAAAAGATAAAGTCACAAGACAAAAAACACTTATTAGGTTTCTGCTAACCCCTCATCATCTTCTCCCTATGTAGGCCTCATCAATCTATCAAGCCATATAGGCCGCTTGCTAGAAAGTCATGACCATAAAACCCCCCCCCCCCCAAAAAAACAAATAAAATTAAAATTAAAATTACCTTCGTTTTGTAACGTCCTGGTCCACTATCACCTACGCACAGTACGTACGTACGACACGTGCGCAAGGCCCCTCTTTATACACTACGCATGTGTGAAACTCCGCCTGCGTCGCCCGCTCCTGACGTTCGAAATTAACTCATGTTCTCCGCCCCCTAATTCGATGCACAGAACGTACGTACGACACGTGCGCAAGGCCCCTCTGTATACACTACGCATGTGTGAAACTCCGCCTGCGTCGCCCGCCCCTGACGTTCGAAATTAACTCATGTTCTCCGCCCCCTAATTCGACGCACAGAACGTACGTACGACACGTGCGCAAGGCCCCTCTTTATACACTACGCATGTGTGAAACTCCGCCTGCGTCGCCCGCCCCTGACGTTCGAAATTAACTCATGTTCTCCGCCCATTTTTTGTTACGGCGCGTAGTGGAGTTAAAGAATGGCGGAGACACCTGAAATGTTGACGACCTCAGGTAGTGGAGACAGCCCGGAGGCTGGAACGTCAACGAAATCTATGAGGCCTAGATTTAAGGCCTCTAATATGAGTTTTAAAGAGATGGTGGAGATGGTGGCCATTCTTCACAAAGACGACTATGATGGCAATTATGGGCCGTACGCACGGCCAAATTTGCGCAAGGCCAAAATAATGGCGAAGGTCGTGGAGACTTTGCAGGCATCTTTTGGGGTCCAGCGCTCCAAAGATCAATTGAGAAAAAGATGGTCTGACCTGAAACTCAGGGAGCCGGATCAATACCGACGTATACGGAAAGTTCTTAAAAAAAGTAAGTACTTGTCGTGTTTTTCTCTTGTGTTTATTACCTTGTATACTGCTCCATGTGCTTTTCCTTCCTATACGATTTTTTGTTCATCGTTTTAAACGATCTTTTAATAAACCTCGTTACATATCCATATATATCTAGATATAGATATATCTATCTATCTATCTATATATATAGATATATATATCTATATATATATATATAGATATATCTATCTATATATATATAGATATATATATAGATATATATATATATCTATATAGATATATATATAGATATATATATATCTATATATCTATATATAGATTATATATATATATATATATATATATATATATATATATATATATAGATTATATATATATATATAATCTATATATATATCTATATATATAGATTATATACACTACCGTTCAAAAGTTTGGGGTCACATTGAAATGTCCTTATTTTTGAAGGAAAAGCACTGTACTTTTAAATGAAGCTAACTTTAAACTAGACCTAACTTTAAACAAATATACTCTATACATTGCTAATGTGGTAAATGACTATTCTAACTGCAAATGTCTAGTTTTTGGTGCAATATCTACATAGGTGTATAGAGGCCCATTTCCAGCAACTATCACTCCAGTGTTCTAATGGTACAATGTGTTTGCTCATTGGCTCAGAAGGCTAATTG